>JAUZSW010297757.1:0-27434 GCA_034780735.1 Hyalogyrina grasslei
AATAGGAAATTGTATTTTCCTTTCATTCGATGTTCAATGTTCGATGTTCGACGTTCCGACGCAGTCGGCTTTGTTCAGTAGTTCAATGGTTCCCCAGAGTTTGGGTACCATCCAGAGCCCGTCGATTGGATAAGGCCATTTCAGGCTGTTAATTACCCCATTGACGTTACTGTTGAGTAAGAGCATATAGATACCAATTCTATCCCCGGATTGCGGATTTTCGCGGCCAAGCAGTTCCCAGGGTAATGTGAGGTCATAAATTAGTCCGTTTGGGGTTGGCGTAATGGTCAGGTGTTCGCTACCCAATGAACGGTCTTCCGGCAATTCAAGTGGATTATCATTGATATCCAGACTTGGGGTAAACATCTGGAATAGTTCCGGCCCTTCCGGCGTTAGAGCCAAATTGTAGTTATAAAAATGGCCCCGATAGTCACGGCGCAGGTAGAGCGGGTCGAAGGCCAGTTGGACACAATCGGCATCATAGATAAAATGTCCCGTCAGTGGTTGGTCATGAAGCGGGTCGATAACGTTGATTTTGGTATAAAGTGCAGCGTTATTCCAGGCAAACTGTATTGTGCCGGAAAACAGTTCTGCACCCAACCAAGGTTCGGTTGCCCCATAACCCAAGGTTGGCGGGACAAATGCAGCTTTATCAATGGCAATTTGCGGAATATTATTCCAAGAACCGTTAAATTGTCCTACCGGATAGAAGTTGATAATGCCGGTGAAGGTTCTGGTAAGACCATTACTATTGGTTGCCTGCAAAGTATAATGATATGGTGCAGTTGCTGGCTTGGGCAGTTCAATTAGGAGTTCGGTTTGAGTTGCAGTAACGCTTCTGGTCAGGGGCGCGGGCAGGGCAGGGCACTCGATAGCTATATCCCCATTGAATGGGAGCAGAAATTTAACCTCTAAATAGCTTTTAACTCCAGCGTCTGACTGGATATATTTAGGCAGTAACTCAATGCGAATGGGATGAAGAGCTTTGATACTGTAGATGGCTTCAAAATCATCTTCATTAGTGAAGGCGATAGGAATACCGACCTCATCTCTGACGAGTCCAATGTCGATCTTTTTCAGCTGTACTGGAGTATCAGCAGCAACGTTAACCTGCTCAATAATATCCTGTTCGACTGGATAACGCAGGGTACCATTTTGGTTGAAGGTGACCGTTGCCGATTCGTTGAGCAGCCATTGTGTCGGTTTTGTGACTGTTATAGTAGAGCGTTTAAGCTCAAGATCAGCGATTTTTGTGTAATACTGTTCGGTTTCGAGAAAATCTATCCACTGTTTTTGACCAACAAATTCTCCGGTAGCGATATCTTCGATAACAATTCGACACTCTTTTACTGCTTGGATAATTTCAGCCAGATTATTTTGGGCTCCGATAACAATAGAACGGTTATAACCAGCGGTGTCAATATGACCTTGCGGCGGATTGGCTTGCGTATAGAGAATATCTGGATCATTGAGCCGATTCATGATTAGATGGGCATCCCAACCACCGACAATTGGGGTGATTTTTCCCGCCGCTTCGCGTGCCTTATACCAGTCAATCATAATTCGATGTTGATGATGGGCAAAGCCACTGGTATTGATAATATTGACTGCATCAATAATCTTATCATCAAGCAAACGGTCAACTTCGCCGGTAAGGAATAGTTCACGCCAGGTAATGCCGTAGTCAGGATGGGCTAGGACGACGAGATCGTAGGCCTGTTTGAGACAGGCAAAGACCTGATCGACTTCAGTTAATTCACTAACTTGATGATAGAGGCTAGCTTCATCGCAACTGCCATTAAAGCCGATTGCCACGACATGGCCCCAGGGGCAGCCATACTCTTGGCCAGGGAAAAGTTTTATTTTATTGGTAAATTGAGCGGCGGAATTTTGAAATAGAGTAGAAAACTTCATGCCATCCATCAAGGTCATAAAATCATAGTTATAATAGTTAAGAGCACTGATTAAATAGGCGGTATTTTCGGTATCAATTCGATGCCAGTGATCATGAAAACCGCCAATTAAAATATTTTTATCAGCTAAGGTAATCATTTTATTTTCTCCCATTTAAGTTCATAAGGCGCCAAACTGATATTCAGTTGTTCGCCTGTTGCGCTGGTAATTAATGTCTGTTGGGGAGCTGATGAGTTATTGATCACTGCCAGATAGCCAGTTTCAGGATAGATGGCACATTCGGTATTGATATTGTGCGATAACCAGTTAGACCAGCGATTTTCGGCACCGGCAGCCCAGCTGATTGCTCGATGGAGTATCCGACAGTTTTCATTTGAGAACGGTAGCCCGGCCAGGTAGACTGCACGACCGTCAGCATAGGTATTGCAACTGGCAAGAATATGTTTTCCTGCTGCCGCGATAACTTCTGTAGAGGTTTGAGTTGCGAAAATATTACTTCGTTCAATCCCGGCATCAAATGAAGTCGGATTATCGTTACGGATAAAATGTTGTTGATTGAGCTCAAATGGCCGTGGTGAATGATCAATTGTTCGACCTGTTTCCTGTTCAACCCCAAAGATGTCATTCAATTGAAAAAAGCTACCAGCATAATCAACAGCAGTTGGGCTGTTAATTCCCAGCAGACCGCCGCCGTTGGCGACAAATTCACGTATTTGGGTAATTACGGAGCTATTTTTCCAATAGTCACCACCACTCCAGACGGTACCAGCAACGCCCTCATTGATAATAACAGCTGTTTCTGGCGGAATACCGTTGGCAATCAGTTCATCAAAACTTAAAAAGTTGACATTAACTGGTAGCCCTGAAAGGCATTCCTGCATATTAGAGCCGAATATAGTGACAACATCAGCCCGTTCGGCGGTACCGAATTTCTGTTCAATATTGAGTGGATTGATCCAGGAACGCAGACTACCCCAGCCATTGAGGATTAGTACATTTATATTATTGCTGCTGGGGGCGGTCTTTTGACCGTATTCGATAATTGAACGGAACTCATCGGCAAGCTGTTTAATGTGTAGCATAAAGTCCGGTTTCTCTTTTATCAGGCTCAGATAGCCACCCCAGCCGATGCGATCAACCGGCTGGCGCAGTATCGCCCGTCTAATTTTGAGCCAGTTGGTGATGGATTCTGCGGTCGGATTACCGGTGGCATTGAATATGTCGGGGAAAAAATAGGGATAAAGTCTGATCTCTTTGGTATGATTGCCGGGGGCATCAGCGAGCCGACGCAGGGCATTGCCATCTTCACAGGCGCCGATATTAATATCAATTTTCATTGTTTGGAATAGTTCACTGTAGGGTTCGACGCCAATCCAGTGGTCGCCCCAGAATATTGCCGCTTTTTTACCTTTGGCATGGATACGGGTCACGACATCTTGACCAAAACGGACCACAAATTGATGAATGAATGCCATCCAGTCACGGTATTTAGGTGATGGAATATGTTGTGATGAGTTATAATAGCCGTCATCAACTAAATCCTCCGGACGTAGGCGGTAACCATATTGTTTAGCAAAATCATCAAGTGCCGATGGCGAGACGCAATCGGTATAGCCCAGCCAGTCAACAAATTTAGGTTGTCCTTTTTCATCGCTATCAATCGTGAAATTATAGGCCAGGGTGGTCAGACGTACTACATCAACATCTGGATTGTCGTCCAGCCACTGTTCCAAGTAGGTCATCATGTGGTCATAAGATTCGGGGATATAGGGGTCGGTTGAAATAATATGTTCACGATCCCAGCCATTGGTTAGGTGATTATACATGGAGACCGAGTCCCAGATTTGATAGACCAAAAAACTGACGGTATATTGATGATATTTATGACAATTTTCGATAGTGACCATTTCCTGTTCAGGGTCAAAAGACCAATTTTCAACCGCTACAGTTTCGCCAGTTGTCCGATCAATAATATCCCAGTAGGTTTTCGGGTCATGTTGTTCATCAATAATATATTTTTGGTCAAAAAATCCCTGCATCGGGGCTATAGTTAGCGTGGTCTGATGAGCAATGATCGGTTCAGAGCGCAGATATTTTTCAGTACAGTGATCCAGATGATCCTGAGCCCATTGTTGATCTGCCCGAGCAATACAGAATGTGGCATAAATATTATAATCGCCGCCAAGTAGTTCTGCCGGCAAGTCGGTGCCGTCGCTGTTACGCAACGCATCCGCGCCGAGTTCTTTAGCCATTTTTAGAGAAAATGACTCATGTCCTGCCTCAATGGGCAGGGTAATTAATCCCGCCATAATAAAGTTCCTTTTTATACCATCCATGATGCAAAATTATATTCTACTGGATCTTCCAGTACAATATTTCCTTTTCCATCATTTAATTTATCTAATTCCCATTTTTGGGGATTGTTAATAATATATTGGGCAATCCGGTTATATTCATTTTCATTGCGGATAATATGTTCCCAATAATTTCGTGATTTTTTATATTGGGGAATTTATTTTCCAATTCATAATACCATTTTTTTATCATTATTCCCGCATTATTTAAAATCATTGTTCCATTATCAATTTTCCCAAATAAATTAATATGATTCTGGGTGCCAATCGTTATAAAATATAACCCTGCCTGTGAATAATCATATCCTTTTAAACGGATTGATTTACGGTGATTGCTGGCTGGATTATATTTATTCATTTTTTGACTGATGATTGTTGTGATTATTATTATTATTGTTGTAGAGACGTTGCATGCAACGTTTCTACTCTTTTACGCCGCCGCCAAGGTTTATACCACGAACCAGTTTTTTCTGAAGGATAATAAATATTACTACTAATGGAATGGTACAGATTACCGTTGCTGCCATCAATAGTTCAGTTTGGGTGCCGTAATCACCTTGAAATGACAAGAGACCGATGGGAACAGTGCGTAATGCAGGATTTTTTACCATAATTAATGGCCAGAGCAGATTGCGATATGAACTAAGAAAGGTGAAGATAGCTAATGTAATTAGGCCAGGTTTAGTTAATGGCAAAATGATATTAAGATAGATTTGCAAATGTGATGCACCGTCGATTTCAGCACTTTCATTATAACTCATTGGGATACCCAACATAAATTGGCGTAACATAAAAGTCCCAAATGCGGTAAAGGCTCCAGGGATAATCAAGCCGCGATAACTGTTAACCATATCGAGCGAGACCATAACCTGAAATTGCGGAATTGTTAATACTAAGCCTGGGATCATCATGGTGGCGAGGTAGGCAATGAAAAACTTATCACGCCATGGCCAAGTAATGCGACTGAAGGCGTAGGCGGCCATACTACTGGTGACTACCTGTAGCGTAACAACCCAACTGGCAACGAAAACGCTATTAAATACCCAGCGCATAAGGTGCAGGTTGAGCAACGTATGGCGTATTTTATCTGGGGCTAGGCGCAATACGACGGAAAAGTTTTCGGGATGAAATATTTTAGGCCAGAAATGTGGGCTTTGAACTTCAATACCTGATTTGAATGCTGTACAGATCATCCAGATAAAGGGGAGAAACATCAACCCCGCTAGAAAGGTTATCGCAAAAAATTTTACGATGCTTAAGGTCGCTTGCCATTCAGGCGTTTGGCGCCATGATTTATTATTATTTGATTTTATCATTTTGTTTACATCTCCATTTTACGGTTGCCGTATTTCCAGTTAACTATTGTCAGGCTGAATACCAAAATAAACATCAGCCATGAGATGGCTGAGGCATAACCGAAACGCAGCTCATCAAAACCCATAGTGTAGACATAGTATGCCAAAGTTGTGGTCGTGCCTGCCGGACCACCGCCAGTCATGATTTTTGCATTGGCAAATCCCCCCTGCAAGCCGCCAATAACTGACATGATCGCAATAAAAAATGTGGTTGGCGCTACCGAAGGAATGGTAATATGAAAGAATTTGGCACTGGCGCCCGCCCCATCAATTTCCGCCGCTTCATAGAGTGAATCGGGAATGTTTGAAATAGATGCGAGGTAAAGAATCATATTATTGCCACCGATAGTCATCCAGATTCCCATGATAATAATCGCTTCACGAGCCCCGAGGCCGAAACCGCCATTGTTGAAACTTTCTGGGAATGGCAAAAAGCCTAATAAGCTTTTGGTACTGGTTAGCCAGGTTGGCATATCGGCATGAATACCGACAAAAGATAACATGCTATCCATAACGCCGTTGAGCAGGCCGTAATGAGGGTTGAAGATCTGAACCCAGAGAATCACGGTGGCTACCCCAGAGGCGAAGCTCGGGATGTATAACATCGTTCGATAGGTGGTTGAGCCCCATAGAATACCGCAGGCGCCGGCAATATAGAGTATTGCTAATAATAATGAAATATCGGCACTGCCATTGAGTGCGACAAGGGCACAGGTGAAAAATCCCACTAAAAGGACAACGGCAGCCAGTATAAAACGTTTGCGTTTTTTCTTCATCAACATCGTATCGACGAGGAGGTTTGCCAAGACCAGACTGCCAAAGACACTAAAAGGAATCCCCAGCATAAAATAGAGGGTATTATAGAGAAAGAACCACAACATTGGATCGTTGAGTAGATCAATATAGTTGCGCAGGCCAACCCATTCGAGTTTAGTTGAAACCTTCAAACTCCAATTGGTAAAACTCATATAGAGACTAAGCAGTACCGGGCCGGCGGTAAAACAGAGAAACCCGATTAGGTTGGGCAATAGAAAACAGAGTGCGGTAATAAGATTTTTTTTCGTTTTAGACAATGCCATTAGTCAATCTCCTTCAGGTTCAGCTTTATCGGGGTTGCACCCGTTTCAACCATTTTTTTGTATAGTTTTAATAGTTGCGGGTTACGTTTGATATTACGGGCAATTTCCAGATCAATATTATCGGTAATCCGTTGCAAGGTTCGTTCAATTTCTGCCCGTGAAATATTTTTAGTGCTGACAATTTTATCATCAATTAATTGAAAATTACGACTAACAGTGGCATAAGTGACAAACATACTGCGGGGAATACCTCTGCCGAATGGCACTGATTTTAGCGACATCTCATGAATCTGTTCCTCCCCCGGATAGGCGGGATTTATCATCTCTTTCAAGGTAATATATTTTTTATTCCCCGGTTTGCAGTCTGCCGCCATATTAATAAGATCACTATATTTCTTTGACGCTAAAAACTGTAAATAGTTGAGTGCGGCCTGACGATTTTTTGAGTTCCGGTTAATGCCGGCGCAGCGTGCATCAAAAGCGGTATAACGTTTGCCGTTGGCAAAACGTGGTACTAGGCAGGCTCCGTAGCGATAGACCTGGGGCCCTTCATTCGGTTTGGCATCAGGATGAGTTTTTAACCATTTATCCCGAGTTTGTTGTTGTTCACGGGCAAAGAGTCTTAGGTCGCCAACGGCATAACGGGCGATGGGATACATTGCCAGTTTGCCACCGGCAAGCCAAGTGATGAAACTGTTACCTTGTCCACCTTGAGCGGCAACGCCAGCCTTTTGGGTGGGGGTCGGAGCAATTTTATATTTATAGTAGAGGGCATGGTAGTAGACCATGGCATCGGCAACAGCTTTACTGTTCAGAGTACATCTGGTGCCGTCTTGGTTAAGGAATGATCCACCCATTTCCCAGATAATTATTTTTGGTGCAATCGCGGTTGCACCGAAAATCATTGGCAGTTTATCATCTTTATGTTCATAAATGGTCAGTTGCTGTCCCAGTTTAATATACTCCTGCCAAGTTAAATCGACCGAAGGGTAGGGGACTTTATACTCATCAAAAATTGTTTTATTATAGATGATAAAATTGTGATAAACATTACAAGGGTAGGTAAACTGCCGGGTAACAATATTGCCTTTAGCATCAAGCACCTTTAACATGATCAGTGGCAATACGCTTGGCGGCAGGGTCTCTGGTCCAAAGCCCATTTTTTTTGCTTCATCGGTAACATCCCATAGAATACCGGCATCAAGGTAGGTTTCGACATTCCAGCGAAATATCCCATCAATCAGGTCCGGCCCCATATTGGCACAGCTCTGGACGATCACCTTCATGACGCTTTTGTTATTGGCATCAATCATCACCTGTTCCTGTGGATAAAGCTTGTTAAATGCTTTAACTTCAGCCTGGCGCTGAGCATTACTGCCGGTGGCATAGATCAAGGGTGTTTTACCTTGCAGATCAACCTTTGGGATCGTCTTTACTGCGATAATACTTAATATACTGAGTATTACAACAATCGTTAATAAAAAATACTTTATCGTCATTATTTGGGTTCCTTTATTTGGTTCTTATTTTTATATTTTTAAGTTTATCTTTGTCAATCACTACACTATGTAGATCAACACCGGTTTTGTGCTGCCATTTTTTCAGATCACTAGTTACCATTATATCCCGCCATTTTTTGCGACCACCGGCATTATAGCGCAATTTAGGGCCACCTTTTCTGGCGAAAAAATTGTAATCATAACTGTTGTCAGTAACATATTTACCGTCTGGTTGAATTATATGGTAGTCATATTTACATTTACTGCCAATAACGGTATTATAGCGAACAATATTATGACTCAGTTTTGCCTCAGAGTTATTACGTGGCCCGGAAATATCTAGGGCAATAAAATCACGTTGACCGACAATAACATTATTTTCGATGACACCGTAGGATGAACAGACATAGTGGATGCCAAATTGGTCATTATTATAGAGCATATTATTTTTTATCGTTACGCGGTCGGAAAGTTCAATCATAATTCCCCCCTGACGAGCATTATTATAGATTCTATTGTTGAGAATAAAACTTTTCCCAGTATCTTTAAAACAGTAGTCAAACCAGATGCCCTGTGCTAAGTTATTGCCAACTTCACAGTTTTTGATGGTTCCCCATGACTGGGCGCAGATTTTAATGCCTCCAGCATGCCAGGTCTGATTGAAATGGCGATAGTTATTGCCGGTAATTTGACAACTGTCAATTAGACAATTACTATGATGTGATGCTGAAATACCGGAATTACCGTTATTACTGACAATACAGTTAATGATTTTGGTGCCCTGTTGTCGGTAGCCGGGTGAGATGCCGGCAAAATCACACCATTGAATATCACAATTCTGAACAATACAGAATGAGCCCATCTCTAAGGCTGCTCCTCCCTGTTTGAAGGCGGTGGTATTTGAATGACGGAAAGTGATCCCTTTGATATTAACATATTGCCCATTGTTGGCATTAATCAGATACATCCGAACACTGGCTTCCACTGTTTGTTTATTTGGATCCGCTCCATTTTGTAGCCAGACATACAATGCATGACTATTCTCATCATAATAAAATGAATTTTCCCGAATATCTTTTAATGATTTACCGACGGTTCTGATCATCCAGTTGCCATCACTCGCTGCCTTCGGGTAGGCTTTACTAAAAAAGCCTATCTGCTGTAGCGACTGACCATTGACAAACAGCTGTTGGGAATTATGCGGCCAATTTTTCTTTACCCATATTTGACCTTGCTGTTTTTTCCAGCCAGTAACAATATCCGATCCTTTTATTATCGGTTTTGCCCCTGACAGTGCAGATAATGTTATTGGACTGCCTTTTTTCCCGACTGAGCTTCCAGTAAAGGTGACTGTTTCACGATAGATACCGTTATCAAGGTAAATAGTATCACCGGCACGAGATTTTTTAACCGCTCGCATAATTGTTTTAAATGGAGCTTTTACAGTGCCAGCATTCGTATCATTGCCTTTGGTCGTCGCGACATAATAGTTACTTGCAGTGATCGTATTTACGCCTGCAAACACCAACATTATTACTACTGCTGTTACTTTTTTTAACATTTATAATTTCCTTTTATTATTGTTTTTATTTAATAATAGATCGATTGACTGCAGAAATATTGCCGCGCCGACTTTATCAAGTTTAATTGCAGCGACATTGACTGGTTGACTACCGGGATCAGCTAGAACAAATGGGGCTAAGATATATTCTGGTAGAAAAATTGCTTCGACCTGACCCGTTTTGTTGGTTAATGCTGCTGCAACAGAGATTGTTCGTTTGCCGACGGAAAGTTGCACCAACGGTTTGACCAGTTGATTAACCGGGACTATTTTTAACAGGCACCACGGTTGTTGTGACCCCGCAGTAGTATCAGGATTATTGATAAATTTATATTCATTATTCCCCAGCAGACGATTAAATGGGGGCAGAAATTTAACCCTAATTTTATCTATTACTTTGAGGTTATTCTGGCCATATTTTTTAGTTACTGGTAATATTTTCGGATCAGCTTTAGTTAAACTCTGGGACAAAGCTCCCATAATGCCCTGATCACGGCCGCCGATCCAGAGTAACCGCCCTCCGGCAGCAAAATAACGTTTGAGATTGGCTTTAGCGGTCTTTGATGGATGGTATGAACCTGAACAGAGTACCAGTAATGGTATTTTTTTGATATCAAGCACTGGTGCATTAGGTTGGTTTAGCTGGCGCAGATCAACGGTACAATAGGGGATTTTTGCCGTGTGTAAATTACGCATCGCTGCCGCCATAATCAGCCGTCCACCGAAACTTAGTTTACTGTGCATCTTCATGGCTGAGCGTTCTAGTAAGATGCCGACATACTTGCCATTTTTACTGCTGGGTTGCAACAGTCCATTATAGATTGAATCATCACTTAACGGTCTGGATGCAAAATATTTAGCTCGTTGTCGTTTTGCCAGCTTAACCATTGCCGGAGTAAATTTTGGGACAGTACCTTTTTGCGCAAAATCCCAGGCGGTAATAATAATATTCATCGCTTTTTCAGTACCATAAACGCCAAGCTCAGCCATTGCCGTCATACCACGTTGTCTAGCGACAGCATTAGCGTTGGGAGCGTAGGTGGCAATAATTGCCCGTTCACGCTGGGTGCCGTAGGTGGCGGCTTGAGCATTGGTGGTCAGAATATTCATCAGTATCTTTTCAGGGGTGCCGGTTAAAGGTTGAGGTCTGTATTTTGCTAGAAGCTCTTTGACAAGCTTTTTACCGGCCGTAGTTCTAGCGACATCCGCATAGTCGAAGCCAATGCCCTTACCGATTTTCACCTTTAGTGGTGCAATTCCATAGGTGAGATAGTGAATTTGCGAAGTATGATTACAGGCGACATCATCAGCTATGGTGTGCAGGATTGTGCTCATCCATAATGTACTGCGAGCCGGATCTTTGGCGATGAAAGCCTTAATCAACAGAATAAAATTACCCACTTCACCGGGACTGCGGTCATCATGCAGGGAATAGAGATTATCCTGTCCGAATGAATGCAGATATTTAACCTCTGCTGCGGTCAGTGGATATTTCTGTTGTTCCTTTGCCAATGGGACAAAACTGTCAGGGGCATGGCTCCATCTAACCAGATTCTGCTGGTTAGCTTTGCCGATAAAGTTTTTTATTGCCGGCGGCATGATGACTAAGGCATCACGACTGACATAGTCATGGCCATTCCCCCAGGCAAAGAGGGGATTTGGGGACATGATTAAACTTACTCCTAATAGTAAGAAATTTTTCCACTTCATGATTTATTTTTCCATATTAATACTAAAAATATGTTACTTAAAGGCTGATAATCGGCTCAGATAACTCCATTATAGAGTCATTATTGCTGTGGCTTTTGGGCCAGTTTTGCAATCTTATCGGCAGAGAGCGCAGTATCATAAACCTTGACTTCATCAATCATGCCTTTATAAAATCTGACACCGTCGCGGCGCCCGATTTCAAACTGGGCATTGTTATTTTGGATTTTAAATGAGATATCTTTTGATGCAACTAGCGCCCCGTCAACATAGAGTTTCATCGTTTTCCCATCATAAGTGCCAGTGACATGATGCCATTCATTGTCTGGAAGTGATTTTGGGGTGGTAATGACATAAGATTTACGGTTTTTGTCTTGGAACCATAAACTATATTTAGCAGCGCCGGTTCCAGCGTCACTGGCAGTAAGCCGGTAGCTCTGAGTGCGGTCTAGACCGGTAACCGATTCGGCACCTGCTTCCCGGTAAAACCAGCCCATTAGCGTTACTTGACCCGAATTCTGGTGCCAGCTTTGATTTCTAGTGGAAACATGAACGTAGTTGGTTTTGCCGTCAAAGACCATCGCTTTGCCTTTGATGCCCTGTTTGTATGCTGCTGTGCCGATGATGGTGCCATCATTTTTATTGCCATTTGAATCAAGTGCTTTTGTGGCACTGTCGGCATCAAAATTCCAGTAGCCGATTAGCTGTTCGGCTGGAGCGGTGGCAGGTTGATCTGCAGCTTTGATAGCGAATGAAGTTCCGGAGAACAGGGCGGCGACCAATAAATTTTTTACTAATTGAGTTTTCATGATATCGTTCCTTTTTATGCTTGTTGAGGTGTCGCTTGGTCAGGCCCGAGCCTGGCGGCGGCAAACACCTCGGATTAGTGATGTGTAAGCGGGGATTTTTGCTTCCCGCAGTAAAGCCTTGCAATCAGCTGCCGGGGTAAAAACGCTATTCGACAGCCAGCGATAAACAGCGACGCGGTTACGGTGATAGTATGCTTTTCATTCTGGTAATCGCCTGCATAATCCATGGTTGATTTCTTTCAACTTTAAATGATTTTCGATAAATTTCTAGAGCTTGCTGGTTTTTACCCTGTTTTTCATAAATCGCTCCCAGTTTAGTATAGGCCTCCAATTGTTGTGGTGCTTGAGCTATTAAACGTAGCAGGAGCTGTTCCGCAGCGGCATAATTATGTTTGATTTGGTAAATATCAGCTAACAGTAGATAGGCTGGATAGTTTTTATCTGAGGCCTGAATCGCCTTTTTGAAACTATTGATTGCGGCACTGTATTTGTGTTGTTTATAGAGCCCCAGAGCCTGTTTGTAAAATGTTGCCGATAGTTTTTGGTTGTCGGTAGATAGTTTTACTTTGGTTGTTGGTGCGGTTATTGCAGTGATACTCAATAGTGCTATAACGGCATTGTCGGTTGTCGTAAAACTTATCTTGCTGATTTTTACCGTCGGTTTTGGATTGCTCCAGGTGAGTTGAAATAGACTTGCTAGGCGCCCGTCACCGGTTCGGCAACTGTAGGCAAATGCTGTCTGAACATCATTGTCATTTTGGAAAGCTTTGCTCGGTTGTTTGGCAACCCAGTCACGTAATGTCCTGCCACCGGCAAGTGAGATTGTATAGTTTGAACCGTCCTGATAATGGATATTGAATGCACCATGTTCTTTTGCCCCTGTCCAGGCTGAGGTATAGAGAAAGGCCAAGCCTTTGACCTGTTGGTTAATGGGAATGGTAATTTCATTTGGCAATTTTGCCTGACGATATTTAGAATGTAGGGTGATACAGTTTTTCCCTGTGGCAATTAAAAAAGGAATGCGTTTGAATGTCTGTTTCCCGGTTGGCACAGTGCGCATATCAGCTTTAGGCCCCTGATCATTCCAACTACCCTGACCATCATTATCAACTTGATCAGTAAGTGAGCGGTTGAAATATGATTTGAGGTTAATAAACGCAAATTTAGCCTGGGTCAAATTAAGCTTCGTGGTGCTAGTGATTTTAAATTTAGCTCCGAGATTGTCGAGCAAACTTGTGGCAATGCGGGAGGTTTTACGTTTGAGTAATAATGGCGCCTGTTCCCAGCGAAGCATATCTAGATAGGCAGTGCCGGTGCCAACTTTAACCTTGATTAGGCTGTTGGGATAGAGCAGGGCTTGGCTATGTTTGACCATACCCTGTAAATCACTAAGCTTGGCGAGGAAATCTTTGTCCGTACGAAATGAGTTTGCGGTGTTTTCATGTTCCTGCCAGCGCCGCCAGAAGAGATCTTCTTGGGAAATGCCGTCAAGCACTGGGTCATTCACTAATATCAAGGCACGTCCTTTTACTGCTGGAAGACTATTTTTGGCAAAAGTGAGTTTTTCACCCAGAACAGTTGACAATGTGGCCTGATTGGTGAAGTTGACATTTTTGAAATAGACGGTTCCGCCATGCTGGAGGTAAAGTTTAACTGCGGTTTTAAATTTATTATCTGCCAATAGATCGGCATCACAGATAATCGCCTGATAGGCCGATAATGGTTGACTGCTATTTATGGTCAGCTTCAATTTTTTGAGAAAGCGTTCAAGGCGACTGCCAGCTTTAACAAATGTACCGAATTTTTTCGTTGCGGGTCTGAATTTAATAATAGTGGCAATTAGTGAGCGGAATATTTTTGCTGCAATCGGTGATTGTCGATAGGCTGTGATTAAATCAAGTTGACTTAGATAACATACTCCACGGCCTGCGGTCAACCTAAATAGTGGCGTGTAGGCCAAACCGCCAATGCCGCTACCACTGTCCAGTAGGGCGATGCCGGGCTGTTGTCTAGGTTTCCGATAATCATAACGACTGACGACATGCCCTTTATACCAATATTTCAGATCTGCATCCGTGAATCCTGCGATGGCTGGAGCATTGAAGGCCCGCTTGAAGACGATACTGGATATTTTAGTGGTGGTATTCAGATTGAATAGTCCATGCACCTGCGGTTGTTGCAATACCAGCACGCGTCCACCACGACCGACATAACTCTCCAGTTGTTTGATCTCGGGTTCAGTGACACTCTTCAAAGCATTCGGTGCAATAATCAGGGGTTGTGGTGGCAGTGAACTCAACTGTTCGAGAGAATCGATAGGTTTGCCTGTTAATGAAAGCTCCTTAATATATTTCATCAATTTTGATGTTGGAGCATAAATTAAAATAGCCTGTTGTGACACCAAAGGTTTTACTGTTCTCGGATAGATGACAATATTAACTATTTTTTTAGCGATTATTTTAGTGCCAGCGTTAAGCAGGTAAGCTATTTTTCCAGTAGTTTTAACTTTTACTGACGCTGTTTTGAAATTTAAAGTTTTTCTGTAGATCGACATTGGCTTGAGATTAAGCTTTTTATCTAGAATCAACTGTTTTGAGCCGCTACAGTCCAGAGTGACAGTTAAGTTATAATTGCCATCTTTATTAGTTTCATGAAAAATATTCATCGGGATTGTAATCTCGCTATCAGCGTACCAGATATGGCTTTGGTTCCAGAGATAAAAAGCTATCTTAGGGACATTATGATAGGGATCATTTCCTGTATGATCCCAAGTCGTATAGAGGGCAACTTCAGCTTCACGATGCCCGGCATTAAACATCGCATTGGTGCGGTGATGGGCGCGTTTGATTTCCCATATTGACGATAATACTTTATCGCCGAAGAGCTGCATAAAGCCTCCCGGTGGGTTATAGAACATATTCCAGCCGAATTCACCGACGAAAATAGGTTTTGTACCCCAGCTGATTGGGCTGGTGAAATGGACATTGGCAACGGTTTTGATCTGTCCATTCGGCACCTTCATGCCTTGAGTCAGTGGCTGATCTGGTTGATGCCAGAGAGAGACATCTGGGGTATAGGCTTCAAGATTGCGCAGGCCGTGAATATCTATCGGATAGTGAGTGCTGTAAAAGGCATTATAGCCGTCCAGATCTAGGTCACAACCATGCCCGAACAGTCGTGATGAATCAAGAGCTTTTACCGCCTGCTGAGACGTTGTCAGCCGTTTAATTGCCAGTTTTCTGGTAGCGCCGCGTAGTGATTCCGAAAATTCATTTGAGATATACCATTCGACAATAGCGGGATGATTATAGAGATTTCGAACGATATTCAGTGCTAGTCGGTCTTTTTCGCGCCATAATTTGTCGTTATGTAGCTTTTCGATAGTTGGATGGGCAATGGACAACAACCCTTGAGCCAGCAGTATCCCCTCTTCGTCGGCAATTGAGGCATAGGCACCTGCCTGATAGATATGGCGGAGAAAATTTATGCTCAATTTTTTCCGTAGTCGGATACGCTCTCTAATGCTGCTGTTTTTCATCATACGATGATCGTAACCGCCATTCATCGCAATTGCCCGAAAGATCTGTGGTTTACCATTTAGTTTAACTTTGGAGCCGTCGACCCAGATTTCACGAAAGCCGAAACGGACAATTTTGCTATCGACAATTTTACCGTTACTATTTTTTAAAGTTAATTGCAATTTCAGCAGGCGTGGATTTTCAATCTCCCAAAGTATGGGATTCTTCCAGGCAACTTTTAATTTCGTTTGGTTATAGTTAAGGGTTACTGGAGGGATTTGCAGAACGGGTTTACCTAGATAATTGATGGTGCCAGATAATGTTAACTTTTTAGCAGCTTGGGTACTGATCTTAATCGCAATATTTTTGTGGCGGAAAGATGGGACGAGTTGAACGGTCGCAATATGTTGTTTGGGCATTGCCTCGACGGCAATATCCCGCAGTGCCAAGCGACTAGTTTTAGCAATCAACATCGTCAACGTATTGGTGCTGGAAAGTTTTACTGCATCGGTAATATCTATTTGGAATGGAACCCGTTGCATATTCTGTCGTTTTAAAATGATTTTACCGTTAAGCCAGAGCTCTATTTCATCGCCGGTACCGGAAACTTTTAGGATAATTTTTTTATTTTGAAAATCTTTTGCTAGTTTAAACTCTTTTTTTAATAATCTGGTTTTGTTTTTATTTGCATAGAACATGCCTGGAAGATCTAGTGGGGTTGCATTAATTTCTGCTGGTACTTTGGATGAATTCCATTTGGCATCGACGAGATAACTTTTCCACCCTCTATTTAGCCATTTAAACGAACGCCATGGATTAGTGGTTGAATGTTGAACATCAACGGTTTTCTGGAATTTATCGTTATTCTCACCCTTGACCGTGATGGTTGAGGTATAACGTTGACTATTGGTTAGCGGAAAAGAGAATTTCAGCTGTTTAGTTTGATAGGGTTGAACTGTAATCACCGATTTTGCAGTTTTTACCGGCTTTTGCCAATAGTTTTTGGCCACAAATACGACCTGGTATTGCTGCTGTCGGTTGCTCATATTTCGGAGTGTTGCTATGGCATTCAGTTGATGGTCATCTTGTGAGATAATCTTATATTGAAGCTCTGCGGTTATTGTATTGAGCGATTCGACAAAGCCTCTGACGCGGATTGGAGCCGGTTTTAACGGTTGCCGGTAAAGTCTTAAATCTCCAACGAGACCATTATTGAACAGTTTTGAAATGCGTAGATGATCACCCGGTTTGAGGGATATTGCATTTCGGCTTTGAATTTGGGTGATAAATTCTTTGCCCTGACGCTGTGGACCACAAGCATAATCAAACGCAATCGGTTGACCATTAAGGAAGAGGAAAGGATTGTGTCTATCCAACAGCTCCATGCCATGTTTGCTGCCTGACTGGACTGTCCAGCTCAGATAATATGGCTGAGTGGGGACTTCGGGGCCGATAACCCAGCCCAGTAGATCATTTCTCACTCTGACCATACCGTTGTTGACGTTTGCAGGTTGTTTATCGGCTAGATTGATAATTTTTGTCGCCGGTAGTAGGATGGTTGGCGGAGGTAAAGTTGGCAGCGGTGCCGGTTGATAGTGTTTGATAATTGTAACGTTGTTGACGCTGGTGATGTTCGCAGTGTTAGCAGCATTACTGGCAGGGGTTAGAATGAAAGTTTTTTCGCCGGCAATCTTTTTCTTGTTGAGATCACGGTAGTAGATGGCAAACGTGAATTGATGTTTGCCGTCAGTCAGAGCTGGACAGGCGGGAAGGGGGCCGTTGACGAATTTACCTAGTTGTTTGTCCCAGTGATTTCTAAAACCCTTGACCCCGGCGGCTCGGGCTCCGAGATCGACTTTTACAATAACTGTTGACTTGGCGGCACTAATATATCCGGGCGGAGTCTTTTGATACCAAGCTTTGTGCCCGCCCCAGCGTTGCAGTCCGACATTAGCTGAGGTAAAATCGCTCTGAAGGGAATAGATTGAAAATAGGTAGGGTGAACGTCCACCACCCGGACGCATATTGTCCCAGGAGGCCCGGAGCCACAATATTCCACCAACCGGAATCATTCCCTGGGGTGAAAATGTTTTACCGTCACGGCTGAATTCCAGTTGCAGGGCTATGGCACCGCTATTGTCACCTGCTGTAGATTGAAACATTTTTCCGACTGGAGCCGTATTTTTGTTGACTGCAACAGTTGTTTGTGTAGGTTGTGCAGTTTGTGTCGGCTGTGTTGCTGCCGTAACCTCAATTTGGAATGTTTTTTCTCCAGAAATTTTTTGGCGGGTAGCATCACGGTAATAGATAGTGAAGGTGAAGTTATACTTGCCGGGTTTCAAGGAACTACAGACCGGCAATGGACCGTTAATAAATTTCCCTTTACTTTTGTCCCATTTATTATTGAACCCCATGGTGCCGGCTTGACGCGTGGCTAAATCCATTTTTATAATAATAGACTGTTTGTCGGCACTGATATAACCCGGTGGTATTTTTTGATACCAGGCTTTTGTTCCACTCCAACGTTTCATGCCAACATTGGCCGAGGTAAAATCTTGCTCATTACTGTGCAAGGCAGTCAGGTAGGGACTGCGGCCAGCATCTTGACGAATATAATCCCATGATACCCGAAGCCATAGTTTACTCCCTGGAGCAACAACGGCCTGTTCCTGAAAACTCTTCCCATTATCAATACTATATTCAATCGTCAACGGGATTTTGTTTTGTTCATCCGCGGCTGTTGCCGATATGATAAAGCCGGCAATATGGAGCAGAACCATAGTTAACACCGTTTTTAGTATGATAAGAGCTGTTTTTGCCATATATATTTTGGGATATTTCATCTATAATGTCTCTTTATTTATTAATCGATTTCAACCTCTGCAACTCGAACCACCAGATTGGTTCCATAAGGGAACCCCGTAGCATTGACGGTTAGCAGACCGGATTTGTCGTCAGCAGCAAACGTCAGCTGTTCATCATTATCCATCCAGTGGATATTTTTTATTTTATGATAACATTTTGCAAAGGCACGTGGCCCGTTACCGTTACCGCTGATAACAACATTTGCATCACCTTCAGCATTGAGTTTATAGATAAAGAAATAGAGTTTTCCGTTTAATTCAAGCACAAAATCTTTATCTTGCCCCATAATATCTGTCGGAGTGCCATGATAGATAATATCAGCGTAACGTTTTACCCAATCCCCCACCCGCAGGATAGTTTCACGTTCATAACCTGGGATTTTACCGGTCGCAGTTGGTCCGACGTTCAAGAGGAAATTAGCCCCGACCTTGCGACAGTCAGCAATATCTTCAATAATCTCTTTAGGTGATAGATAACAGAAATCATCTGCACCAATTCCCCAGTGTTCATTCATAGTCTGACACATCTCAGCGGCCAGATATTTACGCATGCCGCGACGATCCATTTTAGTTGGGCGTCCACGTTCGAATGTAACACTATCTATCTCGATATTGCCAGGTTCGCCACGATGTGAAAGCCCAGTATTATTAATAATTATTGCCTCAGGCTGATATTTTCTGATGGTGGCATAAAGTTCATCCTCTTTCCAGTCGAGATCAGCTTTGCTCCAGTTGCCGTCAAACCATAAACCACCGATTTCACCGTAATGACGACATAATATTTCCACCGATTTATTGAGATAGTCAAGATATTCATCAAAATTATGTTCAAAACTTTCCTGATACCAATCTAGGGTGGTATGATAGAAAAACGGCACAATACCGCCAGCGCGACAGGCATCGGCAAATTCAGCCACTAAATCTCGTTTTGCCGCACTATGTGGAGCATCAAAATCGGATAACCCTCGCGTGTCATACAGTGAAAACCCTTCATGGTGCCGAGTTGTCAAGACAATATATTTCATGCCGGCACGTTGGGCGATTGAGACAATCTCTGTCGCATCAAAATCTTCGGCAGTAAAGCTTTCTGCCAGTTTTGCATATTCAGCTTTAGACGGCTTACTGTAGTTTTGAATCCATTCACCTTGACCTAACTGAGAATAGAGACCCCAATGGACAAACATGCCATAGCCGAGTTTTTCAAAGTTAGCGATGCGTGTTGCGGGTTGTGGTATTACTAAATTCATCATATATCCTTTTTCTCTTGAGGTGATCTATTTTATAATTAATAATTATGTTATGTAAGTAAACAGAGCATAATCTACAAGCTATAACCATAAGTGTTATTGCCGAAAAAGTAAAGCTTTAACAATGAAATGATTAAATAAACTAAACTCAAACGATTACCGTTAATCTAAAAACATACTGAACTACTGTTACTGTAATTCAGTATGTTTAATGGTTGCTATTAGGCAAATAACTATTTCTTAATGACCCAGTTATTGTCAACATCCGTACCAGATTTATATTTTTTGACATGTCCATCGACAAAAAGGAAGTTGGCATGGCCGTTATGGCGATAACGTGGTGCATTTTTACGATCATTCCATGTGATATTGGTTGGCCATGCATTAATATAGTTCGGTAAAGAATAGCCACTAGTAATTGCAAAATCACTCCAGCCGTATGCTAATGGAGCATCCATAAGTATAACTGATCCACCTGGAATCTTTGTCATACTGTGAGCTTTTTTGCGGTCAGCATAATCTCTCACCCAGCCACCAGTGCTTTTCACTCCGCCAGTATCACGCCCAAATGTTGGGGTATAACTAATAATTTCTTTCTTACTTGCATAACTGCCGCCACCTTGGTCAGCAAGACTGGTCTTAGGGCATCTAAATAGTTCTGAAGTACTCTTTTTGCGGGCAGCGGAAGTAGACTCTTTCTTTTTTCCCATATATTCCCTGATTCGGAAAAACCAAAACCAGGTACTGCTAACTGGTGGATTGTTATTATAATATGGTGGTAGGCAATCATTATTCTCATTCGCATACATAAATGCCGCTAACCCAATCTGTTTTTCCATGTTGGTACAGACGATAGATCTAGCCGTGTCGCGGGCTTGATTCAATGCCGGCAATAGCATACTGGCGAGGATGGCAATAATCGCGATCACCACGAGGAGTTCGATTAAGGTGAACCCATTAATAATAATTAATCTTAGGTTTAGAGCTTTAAAACTTTTTTTAAGTGAATTCATGGTGATGCCTCCTTGTTGCTTGGTTAATTTTAAAAATGGCAAAAGATCGTTTGCCGCTACAGTCCTGCATATTGTATCTTTCATTTTAACTTCTCCTATATTGGTTTATTTGAAAAGACAACATAATTTTTGTCTTTACGATTTTTCTTTCATTATTTTCTCCTATGTTGTTAACGGTTGCTCGATGATAAAATATTTTTTTAATGAAAGTTGTATTTTCTTTCATTTAATGTTCGATATTCAACGTTATGACTTGGTATTTCCCTTTTCATTCGACGTTCTGACCAAGTCGGCTTTATTCATTTAATAGTAATTTGTCCTTCCTTTTTATTCGACGTTCGATGTTCAACGTTCGATGTTCGATGTTCGATGTTCGATGTTCGATGTTCGATGTTCGATGTTCGATGTTCAACGTTCGATGTTCAACGTTCGATGTTCAACGTTCCGACAAAGTCTGCTTTGTCTCCTCCATCATATTGTATCAATGAGTTCCAGAGCAGAGACTTGTTCAACAATTACTTTTGACCTGAACCTTACTTTTTTATAACATTTCGGGTCATTGACGACTGTTTCAATCTGTTTATAGATCGCCGCGAAGAATTGTTCAAATGATTTTTCACATTCGTGACTGTTATAGAGTGGTGCAGCTATATCATATAACTTGAATGTTTTAAGCAATAATTCACTGGCGATGCCACCGCTGAAAAAGGCGGGATATTTGTCCCAGCCTTGCTCTGCAACCATTTTTACTTTATTCTGAAAGATAACCCACTGTTCAGCTTCAGAGATGGAGCTACTTATCCCTTTGGGAAATTCAATTAAATGTAATTTGATGCCATGTTTCTCAGCTTCATTCATGGCGCCATCATAAAATTGACGATTAAAGTAATGTTCCATTGAGCCTGAATAGAATACCATTTCATGACATGTTTCCAGTTCGACCATCTGTGACATCGTCGACTTTCCAAGCCAAATATTATCACCGGCAATCTGATTATATGGCAATTCAGGATAGAGCCCCGCTGAAAAATCACCAATAAAGATCACCGGTGTTTTTAATTTCAGACAATTAGTGATCTGTTCTTTATTTAAAAATGGTACATTCATTAATAGGCAGTCAACATCCATATACTTATCAATCTTAGTTAATTCTTGGATAAAATGCTGATGAGTTACATTTTGGTTTTCTGGAATCATTCTGATGATAAAACTGAATCCCTCATGCAGGAACGGTGGTTGGGTCATGCGAACAAGATTAGCAAAATATAGATCACGTTGTGGCCGTACCTGATAAGCAAATAGACAGGCGTCAATTGTTGTACGCTGAAGCGACTTGTTAGCAAACACTCCACGGCCAGGTTCGCGGGTAATCAAGTGTTCTGCTTCCAAAACATCAAACGCATCAACGATTATACGGGTGCTGACATCAAATATTTCGGCAAGTTTACGGACACTCAACAGTTTTGAGCCAGCTGGAATTCGTCCAGTGCTCATTTGATCTTTCAACTGCTGAATGATCTGCTCTTTTCTTGATGTTTTAGAAAATAATTCAACTGCTTCCATAATATTACCATTAATTTATTAACTTAAATTTAAACAATATTCAATGTCCTATAAACAGTATACAACAGTTTGCAACAGTTTGCAACAGTTTTAATAATAAAAAGTCATTTTTTTTAAATTATTTTAATTTGCAAAGGGCAAAAATAGCGTTGTCAGGGTGCGTGAAAAGCTAAGATTTCAACCGTTTGAAGTATATATTGCTAATTTATGGAGCAGGATTGGTTGGAACTATTCTATTTGGCGAGTGCATTGCTTTTTTAATTTTTTCACTTCTTAAGTATTTCAATGTGAGTAAGGTCGGGCAGGCATACAATAATGTAATGGTCGTGGTGGTCAAGATGCCCCATGGACCAAATTCACGCTGACCGTTCCAAGAAATAAGTCTTAAGAAATTTATGCTTTCCAAAGCAATATAGGCCAATAAAATCCAAGTTAGTATTTCAAGCATATTACGAGACCAATATTGCTTTTTCAAAAAAAATATACTTGAGATACAAGCAATAAT
Organism: Hyalogyrina grasslei; assembly: GCA_034780735.1. Lineage (NCBI taxonomy): Eukaryota > Metazoa > Mollusca > Gastropoda > Hyalogyrinidae > Hyalogyrina > Hyalogyrina grasslei. Next base: position 22,989 of record JAUZSW010297757.1, read on the forward strand.
TGCCAAACAAATTTTTATGATTGCTTCACTATAATCATAAATATTTGTTGTTCTACCAAAAGGGTTATGTTTGCTGAATATACTAAAACCCCATATATATAGTAAAATAGAAAATATTATCCAAGAATATGCTATGATAGGTATACTTTTGGGTTGTCTATTTTTATCAATCGAATTTATTAAATGTTCTTTTCTGAAAAAATAAAAAAATAAAATAAATAGAACAGTGATGCTTAGGATGATAATTGTCCAAACAGAAAGTGTATATGCATTACAGGGGAAAGATATTTCCCCTAATACTCCAAGCTTAATTGCAGACGTTATGTCTGTTTTTCCTGGCTCTGGAGCATATTCCCATATTCCATACCTTCCTCCGGGCCCCAAAATTGCCCAGTTATGCTTAACAAAGGAAAAATCAGCATGGACATTTTGAAACAAACCAAAGGTAATTAACAAAATGATTAATTTTACAATTTTTTGTTTATGATATTGCATCTTATCTCTCATAAAATTAGATGATACATAATTGGCTTAACTTTAAATACAATAACCTTTTCTTATGACAATTCAACGCAAAATTATAACTGGTATGATTTTTCACTAAAAAGTTAAAATCTACTATTAAAAATACTAAAAACCATGTTCACGCTGGAATTTTGAAATCACCTCTTAAGTTTTAACTCGCCAAACATTTTTGGGTTGTGATTGCCAGCATAGAGTGGAGGTAATTGGAATGTTTCGTGAGATTGTGGTCGGTAACGCACGACAACAAATCTGACTGAAGTCAATTTATCTAACTGTTCAACTGCGAGGCCTTGCCAAGGGATTGCTAGTTGGATCAGCCAATGGTCAGCCATAACTGTTGTTGCTACCAGAGGATCAATATTATAACTGCGATCGAAACCAGCGGCATCATAAACTACGCCGTTGGTATTTGCCGCAAGGTGATAATATTTAGCTTGATCCGAACCTGTGCTGATAAAAAATTCAATACTGTCATCAGTCCAGATATGACTGTCGTGGCGCTTTACTTTGGCGCTTAATGCTTGCATATTAGGTTCTTGGGCGATAACCGTCAAATAGAGGTGCCTTGCGTCATAGGTCATATAGGCCGTGGTTTTAGGGGTCCCGGTTCCGCCATATATTTCAGCTAAATTACCCAGCTTGTATTGTTGCGAACAAAGTTCACGATTAACTGTTTGAGTTGGTTTTATTTTGCCACTGAAGGGTAAAAGCTTAAATTTAGGTCGATTAAGCGGGCGTAAACTTGGGGCTGTAGTTAAAGTTTTATGACGTTTGAATTCTTTATCCATGGTAATATTTAATGTTGCCAGTGGATAGGGAGCGCCTATTGTTGAATTGTGTTTGCTATAACTCACGGTAATAAGTTTTTCAGCTCCAGGTGCTAATTTGCCGTTTTTATCATTGTCGATAAAATCCCAACCGGCAGTCTGTTCCCATTTAAGTTCATATTCGACTAAATAGTCACTGTGATTATTTAGATGTAGAGTGGCAATTACTTTATCATCCTGTTCAGTGAATTTTAGTTCTGTCGGGTTGATAAATTCATCGGCTAAATCAGCCAGTTTAACCTGTTCACAAAAACGTCTGGCTTCATGTTGTAGTTTTGTTGTTTGTTCAGTGGTTGTAACTGTACGGTTACTGTTTTGGTTATTTATATTGAAATCAGCCCAGACGTAGGGGTGGTCGGATAGATAGCCATCCGGCGAGCTAGATGATATTTTTGACCCCCAGTTTTCATCACAAGCGATAAGTTTGATAGCATGACGATTGTCGTAGAGAATATGGTCAATTGAACGTTTAGTAACGGCATTGACCAGATGGCTCTGTTTGATCAGCTGTAATATTACATCGGTATCGCCATATTCATTAAAATCGCCACAGACAATGGCATTTTTGCCTAAATTATAATTTAATATTTCAACCGCTAAACGGCGATGGGTTGATTTTTGCCAATCATGAATGCCGGGAATATGTAATGAGTATAGCGTAATAGTTTCGCCAGCAATAACCGTATCAGCTCTAACAAAGCTGGTTGGTTGCCAACCTTTGCCTTTGAGGATAATATCCTGTTGATTCGTGAGTGGCGTTTTGCTGAGAATAGCTTTATACTTTCCCCCATGTTTGCCACTTAATGCCGCCCATTTTGGCGATTTGTGGTTAGCAGAAGAGATCGAGCCGATAAAATAGTATTTAAAGCCTAGTTGTTGTGCCAGAGTTTCAGCCCACTCTTTTCCTTGGCTATGCTCATTGAGTTTAGGTACTTCACTTAATAGAATAACATCTGCCTGTAGCGGTTTCAGTTCATTTGCCACCTGTTCAACTGTAGTCCATTGGGCACAGGCAATATTATAGGCGATAATTCTGGTTTTCACTTGATCGGTTCTCCTTTTCTCGGCAGCTTGCAACATATTAGTTGCGGCAAGACCGTAAATCGTTGCCAAGGCAACAAAAAATAATTTTATTGATATATTCCAAATATTATAAATTATAAAAAATTTTGATTAACATTTTAGCTCCGACAGAGTCCATTATATTCATCTAAGAGGAAAGTATATTTCCCTTTTATTCGATGTTCGATGTTCAACGTTGAATGTTCGACGTTCCGACGAAGTAGGGTTATCTTCTAGAGGTAATTCCAAAAATCTGCTATGAAGAGTTTTGAAATCGCCTCTCTAATGTTAATTAATATTGGTGACGGTTATATTAATTAACCACAATATTTTTGCTTTTCAACTTGCGAATTAGTTTTGTTTTAAAGAGTTTGAGGGTTTGTTGCATCTCTCTTAAGAGCCGTTTAGTTGCCTTAGGGCGGTAGAGCTGTGGCGTCTGTTTGACTATCTGTTTTATGGTCAACATGGCCTTTTTAGCCTGTAGATAGTTGTTCCAATAGGCGATTAAATCAGTTTGATTAAGCGGATGCTGACGTTTTAGGGTTTTTACATGAAACTCATTAGTCCAGCTGTTAACATAGGTTTTGAACAGTGCTACTAGTGGTAAGCTGTTTTTTTCAAAATCTAGAATGGAGGCAAAGGTACCGGCACCAAGCCACTTGATTCGATTAATCTCTCTTATGGCATTCTTTTCATTAAACTGTTTTGGATTCCACATCCAGATTCCGGCTATTGCAGTGTGAGATGAACCGACCCAAACCGCTTCGACGTCGTGGTCAGTTATATTGCGCCAGGCGTTCATGGCAGCAGGTATTGATACAGGTCCAACTATCGGATCAACCTCAAATCCGTACCAAATCCAACTTAACCGATTAGGTCCGGTATAGACTGAAAGCATCTGTTTAGATCCCCAAACTCCATTCAAATAGTAGGCTGGGCGGCGTACCCCGCGATTTTTTAGGTCCGCAATACCGATAATATCGGTATAGAACATATCAATAGGCCCCAATGGTTGCTGAGAAACTTTTTCAAAATAGTCGGCAGAATTTTCGGGTTTACCGAAACAGGCCGCCGCCACACTTTTCCAGTGTCGCATATAGAGGGTTGGACACATACTGACAAAATCAATATTATCAGCTTTGGCGGTTTGTTGCATCGCAACGAGGAATTGTTGTTGGAATGCCCCTGCACCTCCGGGGAATTCTGCTGCAGTTTTACCATAGCCGCTGATGTCGTCAAAATGGAAAGAAAAGCCTTTACCGCCAGCTTTAGCAAATTGGGAAAAACGTTCCATAATTACCGCCATATCATCAAGCGTCATTGGATGTCCCAGTTTTTTGCTTTCCCATTGAAAAGAGACTGTTGCCATCACCTTAATGCCATATCTTGCGGCGATTTCAATGAGCCGTTTAATATTGTCCATTGAGGGTATATGTGGATAAATCGTATAATAGTTTAATCTAGTTCGGGCAATTCTTAACATAGCTCGATTCATTACTGCATCACTGTCCGTGAGGGTTTTGGAGATGATCCGCACTTCAATTCGGCGTGGAATAGCTGGATAATCATAAATATTCAGATTTTTCGGCAGTGAAATTTTGCCGTTGTTAATCAGTGATGACTGGGCAATAACTTCAACTAGGGTTAACGCTCCGTAGATGATTCCATGATCTGGAGAAGTTAGGCTGATTTTTTTCTCGGCAATCTGCAACTTATAGCTTTCCTGATGTTTGTTGTCCAGAGTTTTACCAATTTCAATTATAGTGGCGCCAGCAGCTTTGGCTACTGAATCAACTATTTTCACGTTGATATTCAGTTGTTGTTTCAAATCTGTGGTTAAAATTTCGGCAGCCACCTTTTGTTGTGCTGTTGGGGTACCGATAAACCGAATTGCAAGCTGTTGCAATGGACGGTATTCAGCTTGGTATTTCAATTCTACCGGAACCGGTTGCAGGTTCAATTTGCCATTCAAGCCGTCACTGCTATCAACCGTTATGGTTGCAGGAATATTAATATTACTGCTTACCTGTAG
>JAUZSW010298868.1:0-77456 GCA_034780735.1 Hyalogyrina grasslei
CCCACCTGCTCGGTGTGGAGGAAGACATTCTCGCGGCCAATGGACTGCATAACCCCGGTTCGATTGAGTTGCTCCCCGACGCGCGGGTCTACGCCAACCAGCATCAATTTGCTCTCCTGTTCACTTAGGGTTCTGGCGTAACGAACAAGTACCTCAAGCAAGGTGCTGCCCACTTCCGGTTTACCGCGCAGGGCGATGATGACCACAGCATGGCAAGTCTCTGCTGTAACTTCAGGCAATTGTTCTTCAAAAACAGGCGCCGCCGCAAAGAACAGGCTGCCAAAGGGAACCAGCACAGTTACTTTGTTTGGCGGAACAACCTTCGGGGCGTCACCCTCGATGGGGAGTTGTTGCCCCGGCTGCATCTTCCATTCCACAACGGTGATTTTGTTTGATTGCTGGAAGACGAACAGCATCACCGCCAGCAGGGATGGGAGCACCCAGAGAACACCCCACCAGTTCTCCATCCGGAACCGACCGCGTGGTCTCCTGGATCCTTCTGCAACTGCGGTCATTTGCACCCCTTGTCTTCTCAACCGGACGGCCGTCTTACCAGCGTCCAACGACGGTGACGCCCCGTTTAGGAACGGCCCGCCCACCGGAGTGGGCGGGCCGCAATTACTAGCAGGTATTCCTAGCCGTTCGCGGCGGCTGCCGCGGCTAGAGCAGTCTGGAGGTTGGCGACATCATGGTCAACCAGGAACAACCCAACGGCGGAGTCGATCTCTGACTTCCACGAATCGTTAGCTACAACCCCGTGGGTGAGACTGCCAACCACAGTGTTAGAAGCCCAGTCATCCATGGCAGACAGGAGGTACTCTCCGTAGAGGGAGCGGTCGGCGTCGTTGCGAGCCGTGATCGAACCCTTAACCGGATTGAAGGCGTCCTGACCTTCGATGGAACCAGCAACCGATAGCCAGGCAATGGCGGCGTCACGGTGGGGGGCTCCCTTGGCCAGAACGAAGCTGTCGGAAAGGAACTGGAATACCCCATCTGACCCAGGCGTTGCGGCCCAGACATAGTCGGTACCCGGGGTCATGCCGAGCTCCCGGAAGAAACCCTCCTGCCAGTCACCCATGATATTGAAGGCAGCGTTCCCGTCGAGAACGAGCTGGCCGGCGTCCTGCCAGGAGAGGGAGGCCGAGTCGGAGTTGGTGTAGCTCAGCACGGTGTTGAAGTCCTCAAGGGCCTTCGTCACCTCAGCCGAGTCCCAGGCCACTGAGCCCTCCCAGAGACCGTTCCAGGCGTCCGGCCCCATCGAAGCCAGCATGATGGTTTCCATCAGGTGGAGGGTCGTCCACTGCTCGCCCATCGCCAACGGTGCGTCCATACCGCCAGCCTTGAGGGTGTCCATCGTGGAGATAAACTCGTCCAGGCTTGCTGGCATCTCGACACCAGCGTCAGCCAGCACCGTCGGGTTGGCCCAGACCACGTTGGCCCGGTGAATGTTGACCGGAACCGAGTAGATGTTCCCGTCCTTGGAGATGAGGGGAATCAGAGTCTCGGGCATGACGTCAAGCCAACCCTTCTCGTCGTACAAGAAGTTAAGCGGCTCAATCTGGTCGGCGGCCACGTAGGTCCCGATCAGCTCCTGGCCGGCGTGACCCTGCCAACTGTCCGGCGGGTCTCCGGCCTGGAGGCGGGAGGCGAGCACGGCACGGGCGTTGGTGCCAGCCCCGCCCGCTACCGCAGAGTTCTCAAAGGTGATCTCGGGATTGGTCCCGCCGAAGATCCCAATCATCGCGTCTAGACCAGCAGCCTCGCCACCTCCGGTCCACCAGGAGAAGACCTCTACGGAATCGCTCCCCTCGGCCATCTCACCGTCACCCTCATCGGCGGGCTCATCCGCTGGCTCGTCTGCCGGCTCGTCGGCGGGAGCATCGGTGGCGGCAGTTCCCCCATCGGAGGCCTCGCTACTCGTGTCTCCATCGCTGCCCCCACACGCGCTGGCGAGCATGGCCAACACCGCAAGAAGGCTCATCAATTTGAGCATCCGGTTTCTCATATATCTCTCCTTGGTAACGACCCTCGCGACAGAAGGCCGGATTCGATTAGTTATGTTATCTTATTCTTTCTTTCACTACTAGGGTCACACGAATCTTAATAGCCATGTAATCTCGGGCTATACTCCATTCGTGCTCCCACCAGGGCTCTAACTGGAAAACTTCGAAAGTATCCGTAACCGTGACCAACAACCACACCGAAGCAGCCGTACCCGGGGCCGTCCGGCGAAGCCAGATGGCGGCCCTGATCTCAGAACATGACTTCATGAGGGTCGGCGACCTGAGTGAGATGTTCGACATCTCAGAGGTCACGGTCCGATCGGATCTCACCCAGCTAGCTGATGAGGGGCGAGCCCTGCGGGTCCACGGAGGGGCCACGTCGGTCTCCTTCGGTTCACAGATTGAGCCCACCTACGAAGAATCGGAGCAATCGTCGACCGAGGAGAAGGCCGCGATAGGAAAGCACGCTGCCTCCCTTGTGGTCAGTGGATCATCCGTCATCATTGACGTTGGAACAACCGCGGCGGCCGTGGCACGTGCTCTGGCTCGACGGGAGGACCTAGAAGACGTCGTGGTATTCACGAACGGCGTCTCCACCGCCCTACTACTCGAGCCAGCCATCCCCCACATCAATGTGGTATTGACCGGGGGAAGCCTGAGACCCAAGCAGCACTCTCTAGTTGACCCGTTCGGCACCTCCATCCTGTCCCAGATCCGTACCAATCTGGCCTTCATCGGCTGCAACGGGATCCACCCCACCGGCGGGGTGACAAACATCAATCTGCCCGAGGCCGAAATGAAGGCACGGATGGTGGCAGCATCCCAGCGAAGCGTGGTCGTGGCCGAAGGATCCAAGCTCGGGCGCATAAGCCTCGCTCGGTGCGCCTCCATTGACGAGATCGATCTGCTGATCACCGGGGCTACAGCTCCGAGCGAGCTGATCAGCCAGCTTGACGACGTTGGCCTCGAGTCCATGATCACCCGATGACCAACCCCGCGGGGGAACCCATCCGGCCGGAAAGCCCCGCCCCACACCGGAGACAGAATCCTCTTACCGGAGACTGGGTGCTCGTATCCCCCCAGCGCACCCAGCGGCCATGGCTCGGTGGCCGCGAGAGCCCGCCGACTGCTCCCACCGCAGCCTATGACCCGACCTGCTACCTTTGCCCCACCAACGGGCGAGCCAACAGTTCGGTCAATCCCGACTATCAGTCCACCTACGTCTTCGACAATGACTTTCCGGCCCTTACCTCCGCTCGACTTGAGGAAGAACCCGAAGGCTCTGGATCCAGCACCTTCCGTCAGGAGCCGGTCTCCGGTACCTGCCGAGTGGTCTGCTTCTCCCCCCGCCACGATCTGACCCTCGGGCGCCTACCGGAACACGATCTGCTCTCGGTGATCGGCACCTGGGTCAATCAAAGCGCTGAACTCGGGGCCATCTATCCGTCATTCCAGATTTTCGAGAATCGAGGCTCGGCCATGGGGGCCTCTAATCCCCACCCCCACGGTCAGGTCTGGGCCGCCAGCTCGATCCCCTCCATAGTGGCGATTGAGGATCGCAACCAGCTTGATCACCTCGGGCGTACCGGAAATACCCTTCTCGGCCAGTACCGGGACGAGGAGCTGGAGGCCGGCGATCGGGTGGTGGTGCGCAACCGGGACTGGGTGGCCCTAGTCCCTTTCTGGGCCAGCTGGCCGTTCGAGACCATCCTCCTGCCTCTGAGCCCGGTGGAGCGGATATCCGAGATATCCACCAGCCAGAGGTCCGGTTTAGCCGACATTCTTCGGCAGCTCCTCACCCGCTACGACAACCTCTTCGAGGTCCCGTTCCCGTACTCGATGGGATGGCATGGTGCTCCTTACCCCGTTAACCAGGGGGCAAGCCCGTCCCCCCACTGGCTCCTCCACGGACACTTCTTGCCCCCCCTACTGCGCTCCGCTTCGGTGCGTAAGTTCATGGTCGGCTACGAGCTTCTAGCCGAGACCCAACGAGATCTGACCCCGGAAGATGCCGCAGACCGGCTCCGTTCCGTTCCAAGCATCCACTACCTTGACCGATGACGCCGACCGTCCCCAACCAAGCCCCTCAGGAGGAGTCTCGCCGCCTCTTTCGTCGGCGATTCGGGGTCGATCCGACCATCCTCGTCCAGGCCCCCGGTCGCGTCAACCTGATCGGCGAACACACCGACTACAACTCAGGCCTAGTGCTTCCAATGGCCATAGACCGTCGAGTCGCCATAGCCGCCCGCCCCCTGAACAGACCATTAATTAGGGCCTACAGCCTCGGCCACGAGCCTCTGGAGCTCGATCTGGGTGCCGTCCTAGACAAGCCCGGCTTCCTCTCCGTGTGGTGAGCCTACGTTGGCGGGGCGGCCTGGGGCTTGGCCAACCTGCACCCCGACTACAGACCGGGTATGAGTCTTGGGTGGGAGGGGATAGTAGCGACCTCCATCCCAACTGGAGCAAGCCTCAGCTCATCGGCGGCCCTCCTACTGGCCAACGATCGCTTGCTAGCTGAGCGGGCTGGCCTGCAATGGGATCCCCGCCAGGCCGCACATCGAGCCCACCGGGTGGAGAACGGTATCGTCGGCGTACACACCGGCACGATGGATCAGTTGGCCTCAGCCTGTGGCCAACGGGGTCGCGCCGTCTTCATCGACTGTCTCGACGACTCAATCAGCTACGTCAACTTCCCCACCGACCTGAAGGTTGTCGTCCTCGACACCGGAACGCGACGAGAGCTGGCGTCGTCGGATTACAACCGGCGGCGCTCCGAGTGCGAGGAATCCGCTCAGCTCTGCGGCCTCTCCAGCCTGCGGGGACTAGACGATCTGGATCCCGGTGAACGAGTCCAGATTATTGCCAGCCTTCCGCCAGATCTCGCCGCCCGAACCCGGCACGTGGTTAGCGAGAATCAGCGCACCCGGTCGATGGTCGAGGCGCTCAGAAACAGCGATTACGACCGGATAGGGGCCATCCTCCGCCGCTCCCACACCAGCCTTCGAGACGATTTCCGCGTATCTAGTCCGGCCCTTGATTCAATGGTCGAGGCCGCTGTCGCGTCACCAGGTTGCCTGGGGGCCCGGATGACCGGAGCAGGGTTCGGCGGATGCGCCATGGCCGTGGTGCGATCATCGGAGATCGATCGATTCGTGGACGAGACCGGCCGTCGGTACGCGGCCGCCACCAAAGCCTCCCCCAACATCTTTGCCTGCCTCCCCGCCAGCGGGGCCGGGCTGCTTTCCTAAGCGCTCATACCAAGGTCTCGAGCCGGGTCAGGGTCCGAAACGACTCTTCTAGGCGCTCGCCCAATGGGGTCCCGCCCCCTTCGAAGACCCAAGCTTCGATGGCCGAATTCATAGCCAGAACCGCCGCTCCGGCCAGGATCGAGGCGGCCGCCCGAACCTCCGGCGAGCCCACCAGCCTCAACGCCTCGGCCAGTTCGGTCCTCATCCGATATCCGTCGGCTACAGCTGGACCGTGCAGGGCGGGGGTCGAGTAGATGAACATGATCTTCTCTCGGACCGCCACTGAGTTCTGCTCGTACGGGGGCACCAACCCGGCGATCAGGGAATCGCGAATCACCAGAAAGGGGGGGCCAGTACCGAGCCGAGCCTCAAGCTCCGCCTCGACGGCCAGGTCGTACTCGTCCCAGAGGACGAGATTCTCCTTAGTTCCAAAGTGCCGATAGATCGTCGACGCTGCCATTCCTAGCTCAGCCGCCAGGTCCGAAACAGTGACCCCATCAAACCCCTCCTCCATGAATCGACGGAGCGCCAAGTCCTGGGTCTCGCGCATGGAGGCAAGCCGGTTCCGTTCTCTCAGAGTGGGCACGCCCCTAGTCTAATCGGATTAATTATGAGAGTCACTAGCTTTTCGCTACTATCTCCTATATTGTAACACGATGGAAGTAGCTCCCGTCGCGACCGAAGAGACCGATACCACCCCGGTGTCCGCCTCTGAGCGAATCACCAACCTCGACGCCATCCGGGGGTTTGCCGTCCTTGGGATCCTTGTGATGAACGCCGTCTCCTTCGGTCTCCCGCCTGCGGCCTATTGGAATATCGACGCCACCGGCGGCCAGAACTGGTTCGACTGGCTAGTTGGAGGGCTCGGTGAGCTACTGGTGGACCAGAAGATGATGGGGCTCTTCTCGATGCTATTCGGTGCTGGGATCGTGCTGTTCGCCGACCGGGCCGAGGCTAAGGGAAAGCGGCCGATCCTGTACAGCCTTTGGCGTAACCTCCTCCTTCTCGGGATCGGGCTCATGCACTCTCTGTGGTGGGAGGGAGACGTGTTGGTGCTCTATGCCGTCTGCGCCCCCATTCTGATCCTGGCGCGCCGGCTCGCCCCCAAAGCGCTCTTGGTTACCGGGACGGTGGTGGTCCTGACCTCAGCGGCTGCGGCGGTTGCCACCCAAGGAACCGTCGACCGCGCCGGGATCGATCTGGGCAACCTCTGGTTTGTTGACGGAAGCGAAGGTCTCATCACCGACTCCGTAGGCGTGTTCTTCTACTTCGACGTGTTTGTCCGGGCCCTCGGCATGATGCTGATTGGGGTTGGGCTCTTCAGGCTGGGCGTGCTACACGGCACCAAGCCCCGCGAGTGGTACGTGAGAATGGTTCGCTATGGCTTTGGGATAGGGCTACCCCTGGCCTCACTTGGCCTCTTTGTACAGTCTCAGGGCGACTTCGGGGCGAGTATTGCCATCATCGGCGAGGCTCCCAACACTCTGGCAACTATCCCGATGGCCATGGGCTACATCGGAGCCATCGTGCTCTGGAATCAGCGGGCCGAGACCGAACTCCATCGACGCATCCGGGCCGCCGGGCGCATGGCCTTGACCAACTACCTGACCCAGTCCATGATCGGCGTCATCGTCCTGCGGGCTCTGATTGAGCGGGAGGCCCTATCCCGGGGATGGATCGCCCTATTCGTAGTTGCGGTATGGGCGGTTCAGTTGGCTTGGTCGCTTCCCTGGCTTGAGCGCTTCCGGTTCGGCCCCTTCGAATGGTTATGGCGGTCCCTTACCTACCGCCACATCCAACCGATTCGACGTTTACTACCCCCGAGGTGGGCCGGCAGTAATCCGATCCCTGATCTCGGCCAAAGAGAACCCTCGGCCACCGATGGGTTCGATCCACCAGGTCATCCCTATCCCACCGAGCCGGGCGATCGGCCAGATCCCTTCACGGCGGGCCGCCCGCCGGAACGGGGGACCGCCCGGCCAGAATCCGGCGCCCCGAGCCCAACCCCAAGGATCAGACGTTCCCCACCCAGCCCGCTCCGCCCCTAGAGCCAGGTCAGCGAGAAGAGCCGGGTCGGCTAGGTCTCCCTCAATCGGCAGATCCAGGGCAAACCTCGGTGCGTCCATCTCAGCGTCCAATCCGTCTCGCGCTACCGTTAGCGTAGCAGCATCATGTGTTCCCGTTGATTCGCGCCCGGACGCGCCGGTGGCCAGCTCTCCGCCGAGCTGGCCACCGGGAGCTACCCCCGCCCGCGGGCGGTAGTAGCGATCTGGTTTGGAAGCCTAGGCCTCCGGATCAGTTTCCTCCAACCGGCGACGCCGTCGGGTCGAGGTGACCAGAGCGAAGCCGGATAGCAACAGGAACATGGCGGCAAACGGAGCTGCCATGGTGTAACCGGTGAATGCTAAGCGGCTGGGCACCTTGGAGGCAGCAGCAGCGCGATAGCCGAAGTTGATTCCGGCAACCTCAGCCCCCTCATCCAGACTGACCTTGCGGGACAGAATCCCACTCTTGGCCATATTGGTTGGAAGGGTCGAAGGATCAACCTTCACCGTGTATTCGCCGGGTAGGAGCCCAGAGAACTTGTAGCCACCGTTGGCGTCGGTTGTGACCGTCTGGACGACCTTGCCATTGGAGTCGTACAGGGTGACCTTGACTCCGGACAGAAGACCCTCGCCGGGATCGATCTTTCCGTCGCCGTCAACGTCGTTCCAGACGGTGTCTCCAATGGATCCGGTCTTGGCTACTCCCATGTTGACCTGCTTGGAGTCACCGGGGCTAAGGTCAACCGTCCCGACCAGCGGGGTGGTTGGCTTCATGCCGGAGGGAATGGTGGACTCACGATAGGTAACCGTGTACTCACCGGGGGGAAGGTCGGTTAGCTCCCACGATCCGTCGGATCCGGAAACTACCTCACGGGTAACCGGACCATTAGGCCCGGTCCAGGTAACTACTACGGTAACCCCGGCAATCCCCTCCTCGCCCGGGTCTTGGACACCATCGCCGTCACTATCGTGCCAAACAATATGGCCCAGGGTGGCGTCACCAACAATGCCGAAGTCGACATCGGTCCTGTCCTCGTTCGCCCCTAGAGCAACGGAACTGGCAGCGGGATCGCCACCGTCAACGTCACTATGGGCCGAGAGGCCAGAAGGCAGAGCCGAGGTATCGAGAGAAACGGTGTACGACCCCTCAACCAGTCCATCTACCAGGTAGTGACCGTTGGCGTCGGTTGTGGTCGAGAAGACCACATCGTCCCCGCCACCGGCAACCCCATCGTGTCCTAGATAGGTGACGGTTACCGGAATTCCGGCAACCCCCGGCTCGTTGGAGCCCTGAACCCCGTCACCATCGAGGTCATACCATACGGTGTCCCCAATGGAACTCTCACCTCGGAATCCGAAGTCCTGATCCAGGTTGGCCTCACCAGCCGCAAGGCTCACAGCAGACTGGGCATCCAGGGTGGCATCAGGATCGGCAGACTGGGCCATTCCAGCAGGCAGATTGGCGGGATCGACTACCACGCTGAACTCGCCAGCAGGCAGGTGGTCCACCTGATAGTGGCCGTTGATGTCGGTGGTGGCGGTGTAGACGATGTCATCCCCGCCGCCAGCAACCCCATCGGGGCCAAACCAGGTAACCGTTACGTCAACCCCGGCGATGCCGGGCTCGGTTGGCCCCTGAGCCCCGTCACCATCGGCGTCCCAGTAGATGGTGTCACCGATCGAGCCGGTTCCCGCGAACCCGAAGTCCGCCGTGTCGTGATTCTGCCCGGCAAGGAGATCGTTCACATTGGTCTGGGAGTCCAGGTCGCCGTTCTCATCGTAAGTATTATCGAAACCAGCAGGGACCCCACCGGTGACTCTCACGTCATAGCTCCCGTCAGGAAGGTTAGGGACCGAATAGTGACCAGTGGCATCGGTGGTGGCCACCGGCAACTCGATGTCATCCCCACCGCCGGGGAGCACATCAGGGCCAAACCAGGTAACCGTGACCTCAATCCCGGCCATCCCCGGCTCACCGGGGTCCATGACCCCATCAGCGTTGGTATCAAACCAGATCGTGTCGCCAATTTCGGCGGTTCCTCGATAGCCGAAGTCCTGATCCAGATTAGCCTCACCGGCCGCGAGGGCCAGCTCACTGGTATTGGATGTTCCAATCCCATCGGAGTCAAAGGTCTGCTCCATGCCGGATGGCAGGGTGGCCGGGTCAACGCCAACCGAATAGTTGCCAGCGGGCAGGTTCTCAACCAGGTAGTTACCGTTGTCATCGGTGATGGTGGTGTAGACGACGTCGTCGCCTCCCCCAGCAACCCCATCAGGGCCAAACCAGGTAACCGTCACGTCAACGCCACCGATCCCGGACTCGTTGGCATCAACGACTCCGTCTCCGTCGGCGTCTAGCCAGATAGTGTCACCGATCGAACCGGTCCCCGTGTAGCCGAAGTCCTGATCTAGGTCGGTCTGGCCACTGGCCAGGCTCAGCCTGCTCACATTAGCGGTACCAATACCATCGGAATCGAAGGTCTGCTCCATGCCGGTTGGCAGGGTGGCCGGGTCAACGGCAACCGAGTACTCGCCCGGGGGTAGATTCTCAACCAGGTACTTGCCGTCCGCGTCAGTGGTCGCCGGGTAGACGACATCGTCGCCCCCGCCAGCAACCCCATCAGGGCCAAACCAGGTAACGGCAACATCAACTCCGGCAATGCCGGATTCAGCGGGATCCATGACCCCATCGCCGTTCACATCGAACCAGATGGTGTCACCAATCGCTCCAACCACGACGACCGTGGCGGTGTCCTCGTCGAACACCCCAACCTGTCCGTCAGCCGGGTCACCAGTAACCGAGGCGGTGTTGGGCATGAGGCTGTCGTTCATCACCTGGGTACAGGTGTAGGTCACGATGTGGACCGCTGGACTCGCCCCGTTGTCGATGGGAAGCGCCCCAATGTTGTTGTCACAGCTGGGCAACAGCGGGTCGGTAACCACCACATTGTTGAGGTCGACCTCCCCGGTGTTGGTAACCACAATCTGGAAGGTAGCGGTACTGCCCGGCTGGATGTCGATCTCCTCGACGAAGGTTCCGGGGTTAGCCGGATCCTCCACGGTCTTAGCGATCGTGATGGAGGGGGCAGGTAGAATTAGGCCGAGATCGACGGACATGTTGGAGTCGGTGTCCACCGCTCCAGAACTGTCAGTCCCCGCCACGTCCTCGGTGACCGGCTCGGTGCCGACCCCAATACTCAGGACGCCGGATTCGTAGCCTCCGCCGACAACGGCGGCAACAGCGTCGTGGTCCACGTCCTCGTTCAGATCAACGTCCGGATCAGCGGCGGCGTTGACCGTCGGGACCATGGCAAACAGGGGGCCACCGGCGGCAAAGTTACTTGCGGCCAGTCGCACCTTGAAATCACCAGGGCGTCGGATCAGGCTGAACAGGTAGCGTCCAGCGGGGGTGGTCGTGGCGGTATCCACCACCGTGTTGGTCGAGTCGACGAGCTCAACGACTACACCCCCGATTGGGGAGTCGCCAGCACCGAAGGAACCGTTGTGGTCCACATCCTCGAACACCAGATCACCAATGGACCCACCCCATACTCGGGTGTAGACCTCATTGGACTTGACCGGAAGCACGATCACCGAGTCTGGCACCTTGGCCACAAACTCGTTGGCGTAGAAGTCAATCGGGTCGTTGCCAACGGTCTGAGCCCGGACAGCCACTTTCTGCATGCCCGACGGGTTTCCACCACTGGACCCAAGGAGGGGCCCACCAATCAACCGGAAGGCGGTGGCGTCGGCGAGATCGGGCTGGGGGCAGCCAGCCGTACCCAGATTGGGGGCGGCGGCATCGTCATCGGAGCACCAGAGCCCAGCGGCGATGTCGTTCGAGGCATCGTCAGGGTTCTCGCTGATCGAACCGGGAGCGGCGGAGGTGTAGTAGGTAACCGAAACGGCATTGCCCGCGTCGGGAACCACGCTCAGAAGCTCCAGTCCACCGGAGAAGTCCGATGGGATGGTCTTGGGATCGGCCAAGGCGGCTCCCCCATCACCGTTCCAGGGCAGGATGTCGATGACGTCGTACGGCATGTCAACGTCAGAAACGTTGGCGTACTGGAGCTCCCACTCAATGACCTCATCGGTGAAGATGATCGGAGTTAGGACCTTTTTGCGTACCGCGAACGCTCCGGTCTGGAGGGCCTTGATGCTCGTGGTATCCGACCGCCGGGCGTCGGTAGTGTTGTCATCCGGAGAGTAGATAGTGGCGGTATTGGTGAAGTCGGTGTTGTGGGGAGTATCCAGCGGGATAGTGGTTATGTAGCTGAACAAGGGGAGCTCAACGCCCAGGGGAACCTCTCCCAGGTCCCACATGAGACCGAGTACGGTGGTCGTGTCGGCGGGTTCGACGTTCACCCAATGGGCTGGATTATCCTTGTCGCAACCGGCAACCAGACAGAACTGGACCGGGTTCACATCACCGCTCACCAGGTCGGTGAAGCTGGCAGGATCGGCCGAGCCCGGCACGTACTCCAGGGAGGTCGGGAACTCGTCTACCACCCGAACATCGGTGGCCGGTGGGGCCACGATGTCGCCAATCTGGGCAACCGTTGGCCTAAGCGTCCAGGTCACATCATCACCGGCGAGGAAGTTCGGGCCGGAGCCCGCGGTCTTCTCTAGGAACTCCTTGTCGATCCGGACCTGCGCCTTGGTAAGGATCAGGCGATCGGATCCGCTTCGGTTGCTGTAGTCAGCCGGATCGAAGTTGTTAGTGAAGGAGTTGGTAGTCCCATCGGTGTTGCGGAACTCTCGAGTGGCGAAGTTCGCCAGGATAGTCGGGTAGGCGTTGGTGGCGTCACCGTCGCCGGGTGTCACTTCGATGAGGCCGTGAAGGGCCTCGTGTCGAGAGGTTGAGGTAATCCGCATACCGGGAGGCAGTACCGACTGGTCCTTCCAATCTCCGGTAGCAGCAATATCGGGGTGGACAATGCGAACCCGGTACTTGGTGATGTCCGAGAGGGTAACCCCGGCCGGCAGATCGGCCGGGTCGAGGGGGCTATCGAGGGTGAACCAGCCGTCAGCGGAGTCCGCGTCACCGCAGGAGACCCCCTGCTGGAGGTCCCAGCCTGGACGCTGCCAGTGATCGTCGCCCCCCCAGGTAGCGGGAAGGCTGGGTACGGCATGGTTGCCGTCCGCCCAGTTGCCAGCAACACCCCCGTTGATTCCGGTGCCGAACTCAACCACGACGTTGGCCGCAGACAAGGTACTCGGCAGAGCCGGGTCTACGGATGTGCCACTGAAGTAGACGCCCCAGAGCCGGTTGCTGGCGTCGGGGGAAAGGACGTAGGTGGCATTGTCGAAGGAGTCACACAGTTGAACGCCTTCTCTGCCCTCAAATGAGTTGTTGACTAGAGTCTCGTAGGTCCCAAAGGTGGTGCCGTCCATGACCTGACCGTCACCGGCGTAGTAGTAGGTGGCGTTGGTGGGGATGGCGCTCCAGGCGGTATTGGGGTAGCTGTCCTTGCGGTAGTACTTGTCCCAGCCGATGCCCCCCTCGACCAGGGTGTAGTCGAGACTGTTGCGGCGGTATCCGTTATCAGCATCATCGATCAGGGGCTCAGTGCCAGCAGGACCGTAGTTGTTCAGGCCCCAGATGTCATCGGGGTCGAAGCTTCCAACACTATTGGTGACCAGGTACTGGCCGTCGTCGGCGTTACCGGCAATCCCATCCGGGCCCTTGCGGATCTCAGCCGCTGGCACCCAGATCATGACGTAGCCCGAGGCCATCCATTTCTGGTCGGCTGACATGGTGGAACCATTGATGTTCTTGGTCGGGTAGGACTGGCCCCGCCAGTCGGCGTTGGTGATGGTCACGGTGATGGTGTCACCGGCCTGGGAGCAATCCCAGATGCCAGAGTCGGCGGTCTCTCGATCGTCGGCGTAGCTCGCTTGCAGGCCGCCACCGGGGGCGGAGCTGAAGAACCAGATATTGGATCCGGGCTGGGCGCCGCCGTTGGTGCCACAACCGTCCCCGTACGGCCCGAAGTCTAGGAGGGTAGAGCCAGTGGGGAAGGCCGCCAGGCTATCGGTAAAGGTTACGACATTGTCGATGGTTCCGTTGCCGTTCAGATCTTCATCGGGGTCAGCCACCCCGTCCTTGTTGGCATCGTACTCGGCCAACATCGAGAGGCCTCGGGCGTCTCCGTCACCAGCCAGGATACCTAGGTTGAACACATAGACACCGCCGACCTCGCCGGCGTTGGGGTGCCCGGCCGGGGCGGTGAACGGGGTGTAGGAGCGGGCCGACTTCTTCCAGAGGTCGAAGCGAGGGGCCGCCGAAACCACGATGGTGTCGGTGCGCAGGACAGTAGTCTCAACCGCATCATCCTGCTCGACGGCCTTGTACTGGACCTGGAACCGGCTGCCGTTCTGGACGCTGTTGTCCGCCTGAACCTGGGCGGTAACGAAGGAGGTGGTGCCGGACGGGATGGCACCGATGAAGCAGGTCATTGATTGGCCATCAGCCGCCAGGGAGGAGCCAGCCTGGCAGACCGGGGGCAGGGTGGGGAACGTGACGCCGGCGGGGGCCGGGCCGATCACGTTGCCAGCAGCATCCACCTCAACCACGCTGGCCTCAAGTGCCAGATGGGTGGTGTCTTCCCCGTTGACCGAGTACTCCAGCTTGACCGAGGACCGGTCGCCGGAGCGAACGTAGTGCCGGATACCGTCGAAGCCGTTCTCCTGGCCACCGGAGAAGTCGTCTCCCGGCTCGAGCGTGCCCGCGGCGCCGTAGTCCGCGAAAGGAGCAGTTCCCGAGAACTCGATGGTGATATTGTTAGCTAGTCCAGGGGCGGCTGAGGCTGGGGACCCAATCCCGACCACACTCCCAAGTAGGATCATGAGCGCTAACAGCGCCCTCACCCGTGACTTACCTGCTTCGAGCATTTCTAGACTCCTAGGTCCATAGATGGCTTCATCAAGTAGATCGGACGAACCAGTCCAGGAATTAGGCTAAATCAAGGGGATATCATCGCCTGAGCCGTTACCCCAGGTCAGCGAACCCGCTCGGACAAGCAGAATCCAAGTATCGGGGCTACTCAGGAGATCCAGCCCCCGGCGCGAAGGGGCTTCGGTTGGGTTGACTCCCGGAGGAACCAACCCAACCGAAGCCGGTGGCGGAAGGTATGGGATTTGAACCCATGGAGACCCGGAGGCCTCAACGGCTTTCGAGGCCGCCCCATTCGTCCGCTCTGGCAACCTTCCGAAATCGAGGCTAGCGGTAACCGACCCAAGACACCACCGAAATCGCCATGGCGGTCAACGTGAGGGGAGTTAAGGTGACAAGATGAACCAGCTGGAGGGCCACCGCACAGCCTTGTCCGACCGCCTCCAGGAACGCTCCATCGGGTCTGACGCCGAACCCATGGCGCGCTACATGAAGAACCGTTTCCGATTCCTCGGGATCAAGTCAAAGCAGCGCCGGACCGCCCAACGCCCCCTTCTGGCGGCCGCCAAAAGGGCTGACCCCGATGAGGTCCTCGAACTGGCAGTATGGTGCTGGCGACAGCCGTACCGTGAGTTTCAGTACGTGGCCTGTGACCTACTCCGTGCCAACGTGGACCGCCTCGAACCGTCAGCAATCACGGTCGTTAGGGCGCTGCTCGAAGACCAGACCTGGTGGGACACCGTTGACCCCCTAGCCACCCGAACGGTAGGTCCGCTGGTCAAGGCCCATTCAAGACTCGGCTCGGTTATGGATGACTGGATCAATGACGACAACTTCTGGTTGGCCCGAGTCGCCATCCTCCACCAGTTGACCTTCAAGGAAGACACCGATCCCGACCGCCTCTTTGCCTACTGCACCGTGCGTACCGAGGATCAGGAGTTCTTCGTTCGCAAGGCCATCGGCTGGGCCCTCAGGGAGTACTCGAAGGTGAACGCCTCGGCCGTTCGGCGGTTCCTAGACTCCAACCCCGGCCTTTCTCACCTTTCGGTTAGGGAAGCCTCCAAATACCTATAGCTCTTCTCGGTGAGCCGCAAAAAACTTGGTCAGCATCTCAGCACACTCTTCGGCTCGGACCCCCGACACAACCTCAGCTGAGTGATTGAGTCGCGCATCGTCGCACACGTTGTAGAGGCTGAGGCACGCCCCAGCCTTCAAATCTGCAGCCCCGTAGACAACGGTTTGGATCCGAGAGTTGACCACCGCCCCGGCGCACATTGGGCAGGGCTCAAGGGTTACCACTAGCGTGCACCCCTCAAGACGCCAGCCGCCCACCGCTCGGGCCGCGTCCCGGATCGCCAGTACCTCAGCGTGGGCAGTTGGGTCGCCGGTTAGCTCCCTCTCGTTGTGGCGGGATGCCAAGACCTCTCCGTCGCGAACGACCAGAGCCCCGACTGGAACATCACTGTGGTCGAGAGCTCGCCGGGCCTCCGCCAAGGCCAGGCCCATCAGGTCTGAGTGGCGGCTAGCTCCGGGAGGCTCGGTAGATATCGAGGAAGTCATCAAGGGAAACTCTAGCTATTGCCTCACCGATCAGGGCTACCGGGAGGTGTTCTAGTTTCTTGAACCGAACGCACGACTTGCCCATATCCATCCGCTTACCGGTGGCCTCGTACTCATCCACGAACCACTGTCTGATCTCCGGGTTGCCGTAAACCGAGGTTAGGTAGACGGCCATATGGTTCTTCTGCGAGGCCAGCGCCGCCATCATCAGGGGCTTGCCGTTATAGGTCTTGGGGAAGGTGGCAAGGGGAACCTCATAGACGATCATCCCGTAGCCAACAGACTCAACAAACCCTTCGGGCAAATTCGCCACTATCGCATCTCGAACCGTCTCGATAGCCTCGCGCCGATCCTCCGGGAGCTCGCCCAGGTATTCCTCAACCGTCGTGGCACTGCTACTGACCATCCCTATTGATAGCACGTAAGTCACCGGATCGGAGAGTGAGCCAGCCCGATCTGGCTCACTCTCCACCCTCGACTTGGGCAAGCCAGCGACTGCTCCCGAAAGATAGCGCCGAATGGGGCGGAATTCTGCTGTTAGAGCAGGCAAATCCACTATCCTGGGGGGGCATGAAGAATGACATAATCATCGTCGAGGACCACCATCGGCGGGTGGCCAGTCAGATCGTCGACTCCATCGAAGAACCGGTCAGGGCTAGCAGGTCCGTTCACGCGCTTACCGTCGCCGGTGAGTCTGGCAGCGGCAAGTCTGAGACGGCACGAGCTATTGCCGATGAACTCGATCAGCGCGGTCTTCGGTCGGTGGTTCTCGGACAGGACGATTACTTCGTGCTCCCCCCAGCCTCCAACGACGCGAAGCGCCGATCAGACGACTCATGGCTGGGGCCCCACGTCGAAGTCCGCCTCGATCTCCTCGACTCCCACCTCGAGCATGCCGCCGCCGGGTCACCCTCGATCGACAAGCCGCTGGTCGACTACGACCTGGATACGGTCTCCACCGAGACCATCAACCTGGAAGGGGTGCGAGTCGTGATCGCCGAGGGAACCTACACCTCACTTCTGAAGAACGCCGAGACCCGCGTCTTCATTGCCCGCAACCGCCTGGATACCCTGGAACACCGCCGCAAGAGAAACCGCGGCACCGAGGTTGGAGACCCGTTCATCGAGCAGGTACTCAAGACCGAGCACAAGATAATTGCTGGCCACCGGCAGCTGGCCGATTTCGTCATATCCCGGGACTACGGGCTAGAAATCCGCTAGCTTCCTCAGCCCATCAGAAGCAAAGGTACGAAAAGGTCGATGTCGGTAACAAACAAGGTCCAGCTGATCACGTACCCAGACTCGCTGGGTGGAGACCTTCCCACCCTCCATGGGGTGCTCAAGGAGCACTTCCCGGGGGTGTTCGGGGGTCTACACATCCTGCCCCCTTTACCCTCATCGGGGGATCGCGGGTTCGCCCCCCTCACCTACCTAGAAATCGACGCCGCCTTCGGATCGTGGGAGGACATCCGGGAGATCGGAACCGGTCATGAGCTGATCATGGACCTGATGGTGAACCACATTTCCGCCAAGTCGGCCTACTTCCAGGATTTTCTGCACCGGGGTCGTGGATCGGAGCATGCCGACCTGTTCCTGACCATCGATAAGATCTTCCCCGAGGGCTCGCCAACGCCGGATCAGATCGAGATGATCTTCCTGCGACGTGACGAGCCGTACTCGGACTTCACGATCGAGAGCACCGGTGAAGTGGAGAGGGTCTGGACCACCTTCGGCAAGGTGACCCCCTCGGAGCAGATCGACCTCGACGTTAGCTCTCCCCAAACCCGAGAACTACTCGTTGGCTTTCTTGAGAACTTCAGCCGCAACGCGGTCACCGTTGTGAGGCTGGATGCCATCGGGTACGTCATCAAGAAGCCGGGCACCACCTGCTTCATGGTCGAGCCCGAGATCAGTGAGTTCCTCGGCTGGATAACCCGTGTTGCCTCCGGCCTGGGACTGGAACTCCTTCCCGAGGTTCATGCCCCCTTTCCCGTCCAGTCCGCTCTCGCCCAAAGTGGCCACTGGATCTACGATTTCGTACTGCCGTACATGATTCTGGAGGCCCTGACTCTGGGTAGCAACGAGCGACTGGTTGCCTACCTCGCCCAACGGCCACATAACCAGTTCACCATGCTGGACTGCCACGACGGAATTCCCATCAAGCCCGACCTGGACGGACTGGTCGAGACCGCCGAGGCCAAAGCAATGGTCGACGTCTGCCTGGAGCGGGGGGCCAACCTCAGCCTGATCTTCTCGACCAAACACGAGAGCACCGACGGATTCAACGTCCATCAGATTCGCGGCTCTTACTTCTCCCTGCTGGGGGAGGACGAGGACGCCTACATTGCGGCCAGGGCCATCCAGTTCTTCACCCCCGGGATTCCCCAGGTCTACTACGTCGGTCTGTTGGCCGGGAGGAACGACGTCGAGAACGTGGAGCGGACCGGGGAGGGGCGCGAGATCAACCGGCACAACTATTCCGCCACCGAGATCGCCGAGGCCGTGGCGTCCCCTGTTGTCAAGCGGCTGATCGCCCTCATCCGATTCCGAAACGAACATCCGGCCTTCGGCGGAGAGTTCAGCATCATCGGTTCGGACCAGGACCGCCTGATCCTGGGGTGGGAGGCCCACGATTCATGGTGTCGCCTCGGAGTGAACCTCGGTACCGGCGAATCCATTATCGACTACTCAGACGACCGGGGCCAGGCCCAGGTGATGACTCTCTAGCCCCTTCTTGGCCGAACAGGCCAGCGAGGCCCAGACCCCGAAAGCGGGAGTTACGGTCCATCGGACCGGAACTCGGTTAGGCCATCAGTTCGCTAGAACTGAGACCGGCGCGGAGGAGGTGGGATTCGAACCCACGGAAGGTTTCCCTTCACACGCTTTCCAAGCGTGCCGGTTCGGCCGCTCTCGCACTCCTCCAATTTGAGTTACCAAGGCTAGCGGGAGTAAGGCACAGAGCGAACCGATAGATTGGATTAATAGCCTGCTTTGGCAGGTGGTGGTCGGACCCTGTGCGACTAGAACCCGTGAACCGAGTCAGGGCCGGAAGGCAGCAGCTCTCAGCGGAAGTTCCAGTGCGCCGCAGATAGTCTGGCCGCCACTTGCGAGGGCAGGCTGTTTCCGTTCACCTGTCTACTGCGACCTCGCCTCGGTCCAAACCGCGTACTCGTCGGCAAAGCCAACCATCATCAAGGGCAGGACGCCAGCGGCGAACACCCCGGCAGGCGACACGGCAATCAGCAGGACCAGGAGATACCCCCCAACCAGGATCACCGCAGAGAATCGGAAGGTCATGACCCGATCAACCGGCGGCCGGTTGAGGGTGATTGCTCCCCCGGCAGCAAAACCGCAGGCAAAACCGAGGGCCGGATCGATCAAACCAAACGCCAAGGCGGTGGCCACAAAGACCCCCATGGCCCTGAGCACCCGGCCCGGGGCCGAGGGATTCCGAGAACCGAAGGCCAGAACCGCGAACACAAACGGAACTATGGCGAACCCAATCGCCAACAGGGGAAAGACGAAGGTCTCGGTATCGACGAAGGCGGCAGCGTAGGTGAAGTAGCTGACCATCATCAGGGCGGTTGCCGCCACAATGGCCAACCAGTTCCTTCTCAGAATGGATCGATAACCGTCGGTTTGGGGCATAATCGGCCTCTCGCCCGGCCCAGGCTAGCCCCTCACCGTCCGACTAACCCTTGACCGAACCGGCCGTCAGCCCTCGAACAAAGAACCGCTGGAGGCTGAAGAACACGATCATAGGAAGAAGCATCGTGACGAATGCCGCCGCCGGCAGCAGATTGAGGGCCCCCTCGCCTCGACCAGCCAGATCCGCCAACTCGACGGTGAGTACTCTCTTGTCTGGCTCAATCCCTAGGAACACCAGGGCGACGAGGTAGTCGTTCCAGGTCCACAGAAACTGGAAGATTGAGAACGACGCCAGGACCGGAACCGAAAGGGGGAGCATGATCTTGGTGAAGATCCGGTAGTGGCTGGCTCCGTCGATCTTGGCCGACTCGATCATCGACGACGGGAGCGAACCCATGTAGTTCCGCAGAAGGTACACCGCCAGGGGCAGGCCGAAACCGGCGTGGGCTAGCCAGACCGCCGGATAGGTTCCACTCAGGTCCAACTTGGTGTAGACCTTCAGGATCGGGATAAGCGACATCTGGAGGGGCACCACCATCAGCCCCACGACCGTGACAAAGAGGATGTTGCGGCCGGGGAAGTCCATCCAGGCGAACCCGTAGGCGGCAAACGCCGCAATGGTGATCGGGATGATCACCGACGGGATACTGACGGCGAGGGTATTGTCGAACGCATTGCCAAAGCCCTCCTCCAGGACCCGTGAGTAGTTCGATACCGTCCAGGTGCCCGAAGCGAAGGGATTGGACAGGACCGTCCACCACCCGGTCCCGCGAATATCCGATGGGTCCCGGAACGAGTTGATCAACAATCCAAGGGTTGGGATCGTCCAGAGGAGGCTGATGAGCCCGACCGACAAGTAGATGGGGAATCGGGCGCTTCTTGACTGACCTTGGGTACTCATCGCAGGGCCTCCTCCGCCTTGAACCGTTTGACGTTGACGATCAGGACGGGGATTACCGCCACGAACAACAGGACCGCCAGCGTTGCCCCGATACCACTGTCGCCGTCGGTAAAGAAGGCCCGGACCATCTGCTGGGCCACAATCTGGGTGTCCTCACGACCCCCGGTCATCACCCACACGATGTCGAAGACTTTCCAAACCGTGATCAGAACGGTGGTCCAGACCACCACAATCGTTGAGGCAATCGAAGGGATAACAATCTTTCGGAACACCTGCCACTCGGAGGCTCCATCGATTCGTGCTGCTTCCAGGAGGGCGGCCGGAACCCCCTTAATGGCCGACGAGAGAATAACCATTGAGAACCCGGTCTGTAGCCAGATCAGGATGACCATCAGATAGAGATTGTTCCAGGGCTTCTGGATCAGCCAGTTCTGCGGATCACCGAAACTGGACCAGATCGCGTTGAGTAGACCAATCTGCTGGCCGAACCCGGTCGGTCGGAAGCTGTAGATGAAGGTGAAGACCACCGAAGCCCCCACAAATGAGATGGCCATCGGAAGGAAGATCAACGACTTGGTGACCGACTCGGTCCGCTTTCCTAGCTTGTCGACCAGGGTTGCAAACGCCAGCCCGATCCCGACGGCAAAGAGGGGCACAATAACCACCCAAGCAAGGGAGTTGCGTAAGCCGGTTAGGTAGACCCCTTCGGTGAGTACCCGCTGGTAGTTGTCGAACCCAACCCAGGAATCGCCCTTGCGGCCCTTGAAGCTCAAGATCAGGGTTGAGACGGCCGGGTAGACCAGGTAGAACGAGAGCAGGATCATGGCCGGGCCAATGAACACGTAGGGCCGGATCCGGCGGGCCACGTGATCCGGGAAGGCCCCCAGGATCCCGTCGGCCGCCCAGAACATGATCCAGACTCCGAACCCGCCCAGCGCGATGGCCACCACCACTTGCAAAGCGATCGATGCGTCCTCCGACTTTAGAAAACCAAAAGCGAAGTAGCCCAGAACCAGCGTTACGACAAGAACGCCAAGCGCTCTCAGCGCGCTCTGGGAGCCACCGGGGGGCCGGTCCAACCCAACTCCATCATCAGAACTACTTAGTGCCATAACCCTTCCCCTTTGTCGTACTAACGCCCACTCATCCGAAACGCCATCAGTGCCGCCAGGAAGCGGGTCGGTTGGATCAACCCACAGGGCTGGATCCAACCGACCCGAAAGACTAGCTAGGCCAGCTGGACTCGACCGTGTTGGTCACATCCTCGGCTGAGGTTCCCCTGGACCAGTCCACCATGGCCGCCCAGAAGCTGCCCTGGCCGACCGCCGGAGGCATGAGGTCAGAGGCATCGAAGACGAAGCTGTTAGAGGCCAAGGCCCCGGTCACCGAGGCCGCAAAGGCCTTAACCTGCTCGGTTTCGTAGCAGCCAAGATCAACATCCTTGTGGCCGGGCAAGCGCTCGACCCCTTCGACCCCGTGGCCACCGTTCTCAGCCACTCCACCACCGCTGGCTGACGCCAGGGTGCACTGCCACTCGGGGGAGATCCAATCCTTGACCGCCGCAGCGTTAGCGTCAGAACCGTCGAAGACAATGATAGTGTCGCCGCCGCCCATGGCGCCACCGTTTCCGTCGATGCTGGGGAACGGGAAGGTCTTGATCTCGGCCTCTTCGCCGTCCTCGAACTCAGGCTGATCGGCGAAGAAGTTGGTGATGAACGAGCCCTGCTTCATCATGAGACAGCCGGGCTCCGGATCGGTGAAGAGAGGCCCGGGGGTGTCACCGAAGTTAATCCCAGCCACGTTCTCGGCCCCGCCGAGAATCATCCCATCGGCGTGGAAAATCTCACCGAAGGTATTGAAAGCGTCCACCACTGCTGGGTCGTTGAAGGGGATCTCGTGGTTGAACCACTTGGCGTAGGTCTCACCACCGGACTGGCGAACGAGGATGTCCTCGATCCAGTCGGTCCCGGCCCAACCGGTGGCGTCACCGGACTCAAACCCAAAGCACCAAGGAGTTCCACCGTCGTCCACGATCTGCTGGGAGAGGCTCACCATATCGTCCCAGGTTTCGGGGATCTCGTACCCCTTGGCGGCGAAGGTCGGCTCATGGTAGAAGATGATCGACTTGAAGTTCGGGAACCAGGGAATCCCGTAATGCTTCCCGTCGGCACAAACACCAAGGTCCATCCAGAACTTGGAGTGGTTGGCCTCCATCTCCGCTATGTCAAAGCCCATGTCCTCGAGGGACACGAGTGCCCCCTCGTCGGCAAAAGCGCAGATCGAGGCGGGCTGAGGAGTAAAGGCAACCGCAGGAGGATCGCCACCATCAACGCGGATCCGCAGCTGGGCCTCGAAGTCATCGGAGCCGGTGTAAACAATGTTTGATCCAGTGGCCCCGTTGTAGGCATCGAGGAATCCCTCTATGGCGTCACCCTCTACTCCGGTTGGCGCACCGAAGAGGGTGAAGTCGGCGGTCGACCCACCATCGGTCTCGCCCCCACCATCAGTTTCTTCCGTTGTCTCGCCCCCACCGTCATCGGTGTTGTCTACGCCTTCTTCGGTGCTATCAGAGGCGTCCGATTCGGACTGAGTGTCATCGGTGCTACTGCCCCCACAGGCCGCTGCCACCAGCCCTAAGGCCATCGCGAGCGATAGTAGTTTTTGCCAACGCGAATTGCGCATGAGTTTGCTCCCCCTCCGGCCTACCGGGAACGGCTGGGCCAGAGACCTAGTTGTATGCAAGCGCTTGCATTCTGCAAGCGCTCTCAGACTAGGCCCACCTCCTGGCACTGTCAAAGGTCACAAGACACAAATAGCATTACGATTCCGTGGCAATGGCACGTAATCGTCTCAGCAACCAGACGGAGGGGCCGTAGTCTCCCGGATCACGAGAGTCACAGGGGTCACCTGGGCCACAGGATCAGGCGAAGCGCCGTTGATCGACTCGGCAAGGATTGAGGCGGCAGCGAATCCCATCCCTACGATGTCTTGGCGCATCGTGGTGAGTCCAAAGGCGGCCGCGAACGTGTGGTCGTCGAACCCGATCACCGACAGGTCCTCCGGTACCGAGATTCGGCGCTGTTGAGCCGCCGCCATGAGCCCAAACGCCATCTGATCCGACATGCAGAATACCGCCGTTGGGTGCTCCGTCAGATCCCACAGGCTATGTAGCGCCGCCTGGCCGCCCTCCAGGTCGTCGTGGCCATCAACGATCAGGCTTGGGTCGATTGGAACACCAACCGCCTCGTGGGCCTCCCTCCAGCCGGCCTCGCGTCGATCGGGGACCGGGGAACTCAGAGCGTTCGGGGTGCTGCCCCTTACCAGGCCAATACGCCGATGCCCCAGTTCCAGGAGGTGTCTGGTGGCCTCCTGTGCCGCCGTCCGGTTGTCGATGGAGATCGAGGGGAAGCGACCAACGGACTCTCCAAGAGCGACGACCGAGCCCCCTAGCTCCTGCAGCCGCGCCAGGTCTTTGCCCTGAGCGAACACGTCGATCAGAATGGTCCCGTCCACCCTCTGGCCGAACGAGCGGGCCCGATTCAGGAACGGCTCAAACGAGGCAACCGGGACCGAGGCAACCAGAAGGTCATACCCTGCCTTCACGAGAACCCGCTCGGCTCCGGCAATGACCTGGCTGGTGTACCAGGTTCCCAACCAAGGAGCGACCAGGCCAACGGTCAGGGTCCGGCCGGTGGCCAGGCCCGACGCCTGCCGGTTTATCTGATAGTCGAGCTCATTCGCGGCGGTCTCGACCTTGCGGCGAGTCTCCGCTGCGACGCTCGGCAGGCCCCTCAGGGCGCGAGACACGGTAGCGCTTGACACCCCGGCCAGCTGGGCGACGTCGTTGATGTTGGCTGGGTCCACCGTAACCAGCCTAACCAGCCGACACGATCCGCAGAACTACTGATGTCTCCGGTCGTACCGTCACCTCAACGCCCGAGACAATTGTCGAGTCCAATAGCGACTCAAATACCGGGTCAGCGACATCCTCGAGAACGACCGTTGCTGGGGTCTCACCTAGGTTGGCCACAACCACCAACGGGCCCCGCGCGAGGGCGACCGAGGTCTCAGTATCGGTCTCGAGCCAGCTCAATGGCTCCGCCCATAGCCCGGGATGGGATTGACGAAACCGGATCAGGTCTCGGTACCAGTGAACCGGGCTCCCCGGATCCTCACGCTGGAACTCAACGGTCTCCTCGATCGGGCGCTCCACCGATCGTAACCATGGCTCGCCGGTCGTGAACCCTGTGGCGTGCCCCTTCGACCAGGGCATCACCTCTCGACAAACGTCCCGGCCAACCTCCGCCGACCCGTTCCGAGTCCAGATCGGATCCTCACGGTCCTCGGAAGCGATGACCGCATCATCGAGGGCGAGCTCTTCCCCGTAGTAGAGGAAGGGGGTCCCCCCGAGGGCAAACAGGAGAACGGTGAGGGCCCGCGATCGGGCACGGCCCCGCTCACCCCCGCCGAAGCGCGACGGGGATCTAGATTGGTCGTGATTGTTGGAAACCCACGAGATGTGATCGGGGCTAGCCTCGTGGGTCGAGATGAGCATGTCGAGGAGGGCAACCGGATCCCATCTAGTCCAGCCCGGCCGAAGGAAGAAGGATCGATGTAGGCGGTTGCCGTCACTGAACCGGGCAATCCTCTCCGCCGACGGGGTATTGACCTCACCAAACAACCCAACGCCGTACGGTCGTACCAGGGCGTTCCACCGCTCATGGATCTCGGCGTTGGCATCCTGGTCCATGTCGTATCGATGCTCGAACGAGTCAATGATGGCGGTCGGGCCAGCACCTGGGTCGACCGCTCGAATCCTTGGGTTGTCAGGAAACTCCGGGTGCTTAGAAATGGCATGGGCCTGATCAAGGCGGAACCCATCGACGCCCCGGTTGCACCAGAACCGCATCACCTTATCGACCTCGTTACGAACCTCGGGGTTGGCCCAGTTCAGATCCGGTTGCTCAGGAAGGAAGAGATGGCAGTAGTACTGGTTGCTGGCCTCGTCCAGCGTCCATGCTGGGCCGCCAAAGTGGTTGACCCAGTTGTTGGGGGGACCCCCGTCGGGGGCAGGGTCACGCCAAACATAGAAATCTCGCTTCGGTGAATCAGTCGAAACAATAGACTCCACAAACCAGGGATGCTGCGAGCTAGTGTGGTTGAGAACTAGATCGATCACGACCCGTAAGCCCCTACGGTGTGCGGCCGCGACCATGCGGTCGAAGTCCTTCAGCGTCCCGTGTTTTGGGTCTACCGAGCAGTAGTCGGATACATCGTAGCCATGGTCCAGACCGGGTGATGGGTAGAACGGGGTAATCCAGAGGGCATCGATTCCGAGCCATTGGAGGTACTCAAGTCGACTCTCGACTCCGGCCAGGTCACCTATCCCGTCCCCCGAGGCGTCGGCGAAGGACCGAACATAGATCTCATAGCCGATTGCCCCATCCCACCAAGGCTCGACGTTGCTCGAAGCGACGCCCTTCTTCGTTACCATTCCTGCTCTTTCATAGTTGGTGCCCCGATCATGATGCAATCGCTTGCAGAGCGTAGTCACAAAATCAGGCCAGCGAAATAGGCATTGGCGAATATCAGCCCACAACCACCCACTAGAGTGTTCGGGTGGCTTATCAGTCCCTTTATCGCCGATACCGCTCCCAGAAGTTCTCCGAGATAATCGGGCAGGAGCATGTGGTCACCGCTCTGACGACGGCGATCGCGGAGAACCGCTACAGCCACGCCTACATCTTCAGCGGTCCGAGAGGCACCGGCAAGACATCAATGGCTCGAATTGCCGCCAAGGCTCTCAACTGCGAGAACCCGATCAACGGCGAACCGGACGGTACGTGTAAGAGCTGCCTCGACATCGAGGCCGGGCGGTCCTTTGACCTCCACGAGCTCGATGCGGCCTCGAATAACAAGGTGGACGACGTCAGGGACCTGATCGCTAAGGTGGCCCTGGGGTCGCCTGGGCGGACCAAGGTGTACATCCTTGATGAGGTCCACATGCTCACGCCGGGAGCCGAGAACGCCCTGCTAAAGACCCTCGAGGAACCGCCGCCTCACGTCGTCTTCGTGTTGGCCACGACCGAACCCCACAAGGTCGTTCCCACCATCCGAAGTCGCACCCAGCACTTCGAGTTCCACCTGATCTCCGCCGCCGCCCTCGAGGCCCACCTCCGCTTCATCATCGCCGACGCCGAGTTGGACGTGAGCGAGGCGGGGATCGAGTACGCCATCCGACAGGGTGGCGGGTCCGCCCGCGATACCCTCTCGGCCCTCGAACTTGTGGCGGCGGCTGGTGGGGTACCAGAAACCTCTAACGCCAGTGTTGAACTCGCCACGGCCATCGGTGGCGGCGATGCTGCCGCCGCCATCGCCGCGGTTCAGCAGGCCCTCGAGACCGGGCTTGAGCCCCGAACTCTAGGAGAGGCCACGATTGCGACCCTTAGAGGAGCCTTCCTCAGTTCCATGGGGGCCAGCGTCTCGCATCTCAGTCAGCACGACCAGACGGTTGCGGGCGAGTTGGCGTCATCGCTGGGGCCCGCCACCCTAACCCGGAGCCTGGAGGCCATCGGTAGCGCACTCGTCGAGATGCGCCAGGCGGCCGACCCCCGGGTGCCCTTAGAGGTAGCCATCATCCGGCTGGCGCGTCGAGACGGCAGCGATTATGCCGCCCTACTCCAGCGCATCGAGGCCTTAGAGACCCAGGTTGCCGCCCTCACTAGCGAGAGGCCCGACGAAGCATCCTCGGCCGCACCGACCCCCGAGCCAATCCCATCAGCCGAGGGCCGGGCCCTGGATCCGGACCAGGCCCCGGTGCCGCCAGGAAATCCAGCCCCGGATCCCCAGGTACGCCCGGCACCAACCCCCCAAGCAAGCCCTCAAACCGAATCGTCCGCCCCCCCGCCACCGGCGCGGCGCAGCGGCCCGGCAAGCCGGGCTCGGGAGGCATTGGCCAGTCACGCCGATCAGCCATCGAGCGATCCTCCGCCTGCCCCATCGGCCGCCGAGCCAAGCCCACCGGCCGCCGATTCAAACCCTTCTCCAGCCCCATCAGGACCACTTTCGCTGGAAAGCCTCACCTCCAACTTCGAGTCGGTACTAGCCGAGGTCTCCCAGAGGGCCAGGGCCCGGTTCAAGCTAGGCACCTTCGACTCAGTCGACGGTGATCAGATCAGGTTCGCCGTTCCCAACGAACACGTCATAAAGCGCTGCTCTGAGGTAACCGGCGAACTCGAGGCCGCCATCGCAAAGCGCTGCGGCCATCCGGTAACGATTACCCTGACCGTGGTCGATTCCGAGCCCCAGGCCCCGGTGGCTTCCGCCCCAACCCCGGCCGATGACCTCCCACCAGACAATCCAACCGAGATCGGCAACGTGTCCGAACTCGAAGATGCCCCTGACGCGGCTACGGACGGAGCCCAGCGACTAACCGAGGCCTTCCCCGGGTCAAGGATCATCGAAAACCCCCCTAACTAGGAGAACAACCATGACCGACGAAGGCGGATTCGATATCGGAGCCCTTCTCGCCCAAGCCCAGCAGATGCAGGAACAGATGCAGCAAGCTCAGGACGAACAAGCAACGGTTGAGGTAACCGGCACCTCCGGCGGCGGTAAGGTTGCGGTCACAATGACCGGAGCCGGGTCCTTCGTCGGGGTCTCGATCGCGCCGGAAGTGGTTGACCCCGATGACGTTGAGCTGTTGGAAGACCTGATCCTGGCGGCCCTTCGCGATACTGGGTCCAAGGTGCTTGAGCTCCAGGCCGAGTCAATGGAAGAGGTTGGCCTGCCCGATATCGGTGGGCTCCTCGGGGGAACGTGAGCTCCTACGCCCGACCCGTCGAGGTCCTCATAGATGAACTAGGCCGACTTCCAGGAATTGGCCCAAAGTCCGCCCAACGAATCGCCTTTCACCTGCTAAAGGCCGACCCGGTAGAGTCGACCCGACTGGCCGATGCCCTGGTGGCTATGAAGGAGCAGATCTCGTTCTGCGAGCGCTGCTTCAACGTGGCCGAAGGCACCGAGTGCGCTATCTGCACCGATCCTCGTCGAGATCAGACCATCCTGTGCGTTGTTGAGGAGCCCAAGGACATTGCCGCCATCGAAAAGACTGGCGCGTTCAACGGCCGCTACCATGTCCTGCTTGGCGCGATCAATCCTCTCGATGGGATTGGGCCCGATCGGCTGAAGATCCGCGAACTCGCCCTTCGGGTGGCCGGGGAAGACATCTCCGAGGTGATCCTGTGCACCAATCCGAATCTGGAGGGTGAGACCACGGCGGCCTTCATCTCCAGCAAGATTCTGGCCCCCTTTGAGGTGAAGGTCACCCGGCTGGCGTCGGGCCTACCGGTCGGTGGCGACCTTGAGTACGCCGATGAACTCACGCTCGGGCGGGCCCTAGAAGGCCGCCGCGAACTGTAACTACCCCGAATAACCGCTTCCAGCGCTCAGGCGACCACCACTCGCGACATGTGTCAGCTCGCGACGACTGGGCCGGCGGGGAGAGGAGTCACCGGCCCAGTGGTCAATCGGTTTGTCTGGTCTGCATTCCGGCACTCCAGAAACCCTTATTGCGATTATGTTACAACCCGATGGCATTCGTTTCAAGTCAAGGGAGGAATTATTACGAAATCATTTTAACTAGTAGGGCATCGCCCTGCCCTCCGCCTCCACAAAGGGCGGCCACCCCCAGCTCAACACCTCTGCGCCTCATCTCAAGAAGGAGGGTCAGAGCCAACCGATTACCGGATGCCCCGATCGGGTGTCCAAGGGCTACGGCCCCCCCGTTCACATTGACGATGTCGGCCGATATCCCTAAGTCGTCCATCGACGAAGCCGCTACCGCCGCGAACGCTTCGTTTATCTCAAACAAACCAATATCAGCGAGGTTGTAGTCGCTGCGGGCCAGGGCAGCGTGAACGGCTCGGCTGGGCTGCGTTAATAGTGACGTATCCGGCCCTGCTATCTGTCCGTAGCCAACCACCTGGCCGAGGGGAGAGGCACCAAAACGCTTAACTGCCGCCTCGCTCATCACAATCACCGCTGAGGCCCCATCGGAAATCTGAGACGCGTTACCAGCCGTGATGTTGCCAGAGGAATCGAAGGCCGGTCGCAGGCCACCCAGCGACTCAGCTGTGGTGTCAGGACGGATGCCCTCGTCGTCGGCGACGATGATCGGATCACCCCTTCGCTGGGGGACCGGGACGGGAACAATCTCCTCGGCCAGCACCCCGGACGCCCGGGCGGCGGCCGCCCGCCGGTGAGACTCGGCCGAAAGAGAGTCCTGGATCTCGCGGCCAATGCCAGCGGACGCCGCGTACCCCTCGGTTGCCGCCCCCATGGCACAGGTATCGAAGGCGCAGAACAGTCCGTCGTAGAACATGGAGTCAACAACGGTCTTGTCGCCCGCCCTCATCCCAGCCCGGGCTTCGGGCATGAGATACGGGGCGTTGGTCATTGACTCCATTCCACCGGCCACCACAACATCGGCCTCACCGGCGGCAATCATCTGATCGGCCAGGTAGATCGTGTTTAGTCCCGACAGGCAGACCTTATTGATCGTGGTCGCCGGGGTCGTCATTGGGATACCAGCATTGACCGCGGCCCGCCGCGCCGTTATCTGACCGGCTCCCGCCTGTAGGACCTGCCCCATGTAGACATAGTCGACGTCGGTAGGCGCTATCCCGGCCCGTTCCAGGGCCGCGGCAATAGCAACGCCGCCCAGGTCGGTTGCCGCCATAGAGGCAAACGCTCCCGACAGCTTGCCAATGGGGGTACGGGCCCCCGAAACAATATACGAACCAGCCACAACGGCCTCCAGAGGGTACGGGATAAGTCCTCCCACCTTAGTGGCCGGAGTACGCCACCTTCTAGGCGGAGGCTGGATTGGTCCGGACTGGGCTAGTCGGTGGTGCGGGCGCTCTCCACCGCGCTCTGCATGGCCTCACGAACCAGCTGGGCGAGGGCGTCCTCTCCGTTGGCTTTCGTCACCTGTCCAACCACCTCGGCCTTAGAATCGCCGGTGTTGATAGCCGCACCGAAGACTGGCTCTTCGGCCATCTCGATCGCTTCTGATCGGTCGTCCACCGCATCAAGTGCCCGGTCTTGAGCCTCAGGGGGCAACCCCGAAGTCTCGGCGGGAGGCTCCCCTACCGCCGGAGACTGAGCATTAGCAGAAGAATCCACATCGCCCCGGTCAGGAACTCCGTACTGCCCAGCGTCGGACGACCCAGCTTCGGGCTGCTCGCCCACCACATATCCGGCCTCAACGGCCCGGATCTCGGCCTCCTCTAAGACAGCCTGATCGGTATCTGCTGGGAGGGCCGGTGCTGGCTCGGAGGACAGGCGGCTCAGGGCGCTACCCAACTCGTTCTGGGCCAGGCGGATTCGCTCTCTTGAGATCTCTTCGGTGTTTCGTAGAACCGTAAGGCGCCCCTCGGCGGCCTCGATATTGGCGCGAATCTTCTCTCGGATGATGTCATCAGCCTCGAGCCGGATGAACTCACTCTGTGCCCTGGCCTGTTCTAGAAGAACTGAGACCTGCCCCCTGGCCTCCGTCAGCTCCGCCATCGCTGTTTCCTGATTCTTCTGGGTCTCGGCTTCCTTGGCCTCGACCTCGGCTTCTCTCTCGTTGAGTACAGCCGCCCCTTCGGCCTCGGCCCGATCACGAATCTCGAGGGCATCGGCCTCAGCCGCCGCTCGCAGCCCCTCGGCCTCAGTGGACGCCGCCGCTCGAATATCACTGGCTTCGGCCAGTAGGCGGGCGGTCTCGGCCCGGGTCTGATCCAGCTCCGCGTCAACGGCTTCTCGACGGCTAACGACCTCAGCCTCGGCGTTGGCCTTGATCTGAGCCGCGGACTCGTGGGCGTTGCGTAGGAGTCCGGCAATCCGCTCGCCGAGCGCTCCGAAGCGATCCTCGTCCGTCATCTCCACCGGCTTGACCTGGGCCGTCTCGGGTGCTGGGGCGTTCTTCAGAGCCTGAATCTGACCCTCTCGTTCCCTCATAAACCGGGCGATACGGCCCAGATACGAACGAACCTCTCGTTTGTCATAACCTCGAAGACTTGAGCCGAACTGATGCGTCTCAACCTGATCTGGATTTAGGGCCAACTGACCCACCTCCTCGCTGGGGCTTCCCGTCGGCATCCCCGCCAACACGTTAAGCAGATCCAGTCTAGTATTCCCGCCGTAGACGTACCCCGCGAGCGCACAAGATTGCCCATCAATCCGGGCCGTTTTGAGGTCAGGCACAGCCAGGCAGTACCTTGATCGCATGCAGACCGTTCTCGAAGCCATCCAAGCTGGTGCCACCAACGAGGAGATCGCTAGCCTCCCTATCCCAGACAGCTACCGGGCCGCCTTCGTCCGCCGGGAGGACCAGGGCATGTTCGACGGGGTTGAGTCGCGAGACAAGGACCCGCGCCAATCCCTGCATATTGGCATGGTGCCCACCCCTGAGCTGGCCCCGGATGAGGTCTATATCGCCGTAATGGCTAGCTCGATCAACTTCAACACCGTCTGGAGTTCTATCTTCGAACCCCTGCCCACCTTCAGTTTTCTCGACCGACTGGGCCGGGAGAGCGCCTGGGGGGCCCGCCATGCCCTCGATTATCACGTCGTAGGGTCGGACGCCTCGGGGATCGTTATACGGGCGGGATCTGCGGTACGCAATTGGAAGGCTGGCGACCGGGTGACCGTCCACTGTAATCACGTCGACGATCAGGACCCTACGGCTCACAACGACTCAATGCAGGCTTCCAACCAGCGCATATGGGGGTTTGAGACCAATTTTGGCGGCCTGGCCGACCTGGCGGTAGTCAAGGCAAACCAGCTGATGCCAAAGCCGACTCACCTGACATGGGAAGAGGCCGCGGTCAACGCCCTAACTGCGTCCACTAGCTATCGAATGCTGGTTGGAGAGAACGCTGCCCGTATGAAGCAAGGCGACATAGTTCTGATCTGGGGCGCAACCGGCGGTCTCGGCGGATACGCCGTGCAGCTCGTACTAAACGGGGGTGGGGTTCCGGTTGCCGTAGTCTCCTCCCCCGAGAAGGCCGAGCTACTCCGCTCTCTCGGCTGCGAGGCCGTGATCGACCGTAAGGCCGAGGGCTATCAGTTCTGGTCAGACGAGCACACTCAAGACGAATCAGAATGGCGCCGATTCGGCAAGAAGATCCGCGAGCTGGTTGGCGATGATCCCGACATCGTGTTTGAGCACCCTGGTCGTCAAACCATGGGGGCCTCGGTGTTTGTCGCCCAACGCGGGGGAACCATCGTCACCTGCGCCGCCACCTCCGGCTACATGATCGAGTACGACAACCGCCATCTGTGGATGAAACTGAAGCGGATTGTGTCGAGTCACTTCGCCAACTACTCCGAGTCCTACGAGATGAATCGTCTCATCGATCGGGGAGCCATCCACCCCATCCTGTCGGCCGTGTACCCGCTAGAACAGGTGGGGGAGGCAGCCTTTCAGGTCCACAAGAACCGGCACGAGGGCAAGCTTGGGATCCTCTGCCTAGCCCCAGAGGAGGGGCTCGGCGTGACGGATCAAGCCAAGCGTGAACGCATCGGAGAGACCAAGCTCACCCACTTCCGGACGAAGGGCTGACCGTGATCCTGACCGAGATAGACCACATAGCTATCGCCGTTCGCGACCTAGAGGCGGCGATAACCTACTACGCCAAGGCTTTCGGAGCAGTCGTTCACCATCGCGAGATCGTGGAGAGTGACGGGGTAGAAGAGGCCCTCATCAAGGTAGCCGACTCCTACATACAGCTGACCGCAGCGACCAGTCCCGATTCCCCAATCGCCCGCTCGATCGAGAAGAGGGGCGAGGGCCTGCATCATGTTGGGTATCGGGTGGACGACTGCGCCGCTGCTCTTGAGGCAATGGTGGCGGCCGGGGCGACGCCGATTGATCACGAGCCCCGGCCAGGATCCCGCGGCACCACCGTTGCGTTTATCCACCCCAAGGGAAGCTTCGGGACGCTCATCGAACTGGTCAAGGAGGGCCCGACCGACCCTTAGACGGTCATGATCAATGGGGCCAGGGCTTAGAGGACGGTTAGGTAAATCAGATAGCCGGTAAGCCAGAGCTCGTGGGCTCGCTCGAGGGGAACCGGGGGGCTGAGCACGTAACCCTGGGCAATCTCGCAGCCCAGATCTCTTAGCTCGGCGTACTGATCGTACGACTCGACGCCCTCGGCCACCACCGACAAGCCAAGCGAGTCGGCCAAGGCAACCGACGCGGTCACAATGGCCGAATCCTCCCGGGACGTTCCAAGCCCCGATACAAACGACCGGTCGATCTTGATGGTGTCCGCCATCGAGAATCGCCTCAGGTAGTCGAGGGTGGCGTAGCCGATACCGAAGTCATCAATGGCTAGTTTGCAGCCAAGGGCGGAGAGGCGGCGCAGGGCGACCCCCGCCTGCTCCATGTCCTCGATTCCCATCGACTCGGTCACCTCAAAACCGATATTGGTGGAGTCGACGCCGTGACGATCCATGAGCGAAATAATCGTGCCCACCAGGGAGTCCTCCGCCAGCTGGCGGGCCGACAGGTTGATTGTGACCACCGGCCCCGTGCTGCCCGGCCGCTCGGGCCACTGAGATACGTCTCGGCAAACCCGGTCAATGACCCAGGTGCCCAGCGGCACGATGATGCCAGACTCCTCGGCAATTTCTATGAACTCACTTGGAGGTAGCAATCCATAGCCAGGCCGATCCCATCTGATCAGGGCCTCCGCCCCCACCATCAACCCGCTCTTGATATCGACCAGCGGCTGATAGTGCACGACAAGCTCATCGGAGTCGATAGCTACTCGAAGGGCCTCCTCCACCCGGTGACGTAGAACGATCCGCCTCTGCTGGCCCGCCTCGTGGAGGGCGAAGCCGCCTCCACCGTTGGCGATAGCCGTTTCGAGGGCCACCTCGGCGTTCGAGATGATGTCAGCCGGCTTGGCATCGGCTGACTCGGTCATTGACACGCCGATAGATGCCGTGAACTCAACCTGTCGGCCCTCGCCCAGGCCCAAGGGCTCCGCTAGAACCTCCGCCACCCGAGAAGCCATCGACTCAGCGTCAGACTCGGAATCCAAGGCGACACACAGGATGAGAAACTGATCTCCCCCGATCCTTCCCAGGGTGTCACCCAGCCGAACCGTGGTGTAGAGCCGACGGGCCACTTCCACCAGTACCCGGTCACCCACCTCAGTACCATGAACCTCATTGATCGTCTTGAATCCGTGGATGTCTATCAGGAGCGCCGCCAACTGGTTATGGTCTCGGCCGAGCCGGGCAACGGCTTGCTCCAGCCGGTCAAAGATAAGTGTCCGGTTGGGAAGCTGGGTCAGAGGGTCGTGCAGGGCCTGATGGGCCAAAGACGCCTCGGTTCGGGTGCGTTCTACCGCCACCGATACCACCCGGGCGTAGTGGTCGACGATCTGATACTCGCTGGAAGTAGGAGAGAGGCGGTCGGCGTGGGCCACGAATATGGTGGCCTGACGACCTCCGTCCGGGTTGTCCACCGGGAACGCCCAGAGGGCGAACACGCCGGAGGCCGTCAACTCATCCACCAGGGCGGGAGCTAGATCCTCCACCCGAGTACAGCGAATAGTGGACAGACCACCACTCTCGGTGAGATGGGTAGCTACCGCCTCAACCATCTCACCTGAGTGCTGCCCGGAGATGACCGCAGTGTGATCACCAACCTCATCCGCCGTGGCTACCCAGCAGTCGATGCCGGGTACCTGCGCCATTATCCGGGCGGCCACTACCCCCAGGATATCGGGAAGACTCTGCCCCCTGGCCAGGGACTCCAGCACATCGGCCTGATCAGATAGAAACCGCTCGGGGCTCGGCCGTACCGAGAGGTTGCGGTATAAGGCTAGGAAATAGGGCCAGCCACTGGCGTGGGACGGGATAGAAAGAAAGCTTGCTTGCACCGGAACAACGGACCCGTCCTCATGCCTCAGATCCACTCGTACCATGGCTTGTTGGCCACTATCCACCAGTCGAGCAACCGCTTCTAGCTGATCGGCGGGCGTGGTATCGGCGAACAGAACACCTGGGCTGCGACCGAGCAGCTGATAGGGCTCAGCCCCCAACATGGAGGCCAGGTTCTCACTCACATACATGAGATGGGAACGCCCGCTCGTCGGGTTGATGGTCGAGACCGCTATCCCGTCGATGGCCGAATCGGTCCTCCTCTTGGTTGAAGGGACCGCCAAAGGAACGACAGAAGGACCGTCTCCGATCGGGGGATCAAACGGCAGCTCATTTTCGTTAGCCAGACGGCGTTCGATCACTTGACGGATACCTCGAAGGGGGCGGACAGGGGAAGCTGACACCGTTACCAACGTCAGCACGTCTGATCGAGACTACTAACCACTGAGCGTGACAGGTTGGATGGTAGGGCGGTACCGTCAAGGGGTGAACGATTCCCTGACCGTCGGAGAACTCTGCGAGGCCATTGAATACGCTATTTCTACCTGTTTCCCCGAAGAGATCTGGGTTCAAGGAACGGTTGCTGGCATCTCTCGGTCACGGGCTGGGCACGTCTATTTCGACTTCGTTGATGCCAACGAGATCGGAGCCGGATCAACCGCCGTTCTATCGGTGGCCCTCTTTGCCGGGGCCAAGGCGCGAGTCAATACCATCCTGCGCGAGTCGGGGGCGGCCCGCATCACCGACGGAGTCGAGCTGAGGATCAAGGGACGGGTTAACTACTACCCACCCCAGGGCAGGGTCCAGCTCATCATGAGTTCGGTTGACCCAGCCTTCACCCTCGGCCAGCTGGAGCTCGCCCGGGCTAAGCTCCTCGCTGACCTCGACCGATCCGGGCTGCTGAGGGCCAACGCTCAGAACCCTATCCCGCTGCTCCCCCTCCAGATCGCCCTGGTCACAAGCCCAGGCAGTGCCGCAGAGGCCGACTTTCTCAGCCAACTAGCCTCCTCCGGGTACCCGTTCCAGGTACACCCGATTCCTAGCCTGGTTCAGGGACCCGAAGCCCCATCGAGCCTGGTGGCGGCATTGAAGGCGGCCAGCGAGCTAGAGGTCGGTGCCATCGCCATGATTCGCGGCGGCGGGGCGCAGACCGATCTGGCGGCCTTCGACCATCCAGACCTAGCTCACGCCATAGCCCGTTCCCCGTTCCCGGTAATCACAGGTATTGGCCACGAGACCGACCTCAGCGTGGCCGACCGTGTAGCTCACAGCTCACTCAAGACCCCAACCGCCGCTGCTTCCTTCTTCGTCGAGCGGGTGACCGAATTCGAGTCAAGGGTAGATCGGGCCGCCGGGCGTATCGGAGCCGCATCATCGATGGCCATCCTCCACCAGCGAAACCGCCTCGACTCCACCGCCAGGCGGCTGCTGAGCGCCGCCGAACAACGCATTCAGAACCAGAATCACTGGCTGGAAAACGCGGAGCTGAGGGTCAAGGCCCTCGACCCGGTTCGGGTGATGGAAAGAGGCTGGTCAATAACCATCGGGCCAGACGGCCACCCCATAACCAGCATCGAAGGCCTCGCCCCCGGCGAGCGCCTAACCACCCATGTCGCCGACGGATCCGTCTCCTCCGATGTCGTCGCCACCAACAAGTTAGCCTAAGGAAGCACCTAAGCCATGTCCGACAATCAACCAAGCGGATCTGAAGAATCAGCCCCACTGGACTACGGTTCAGCCCTAAGCGAACTGGAGAAACTGGTATCGGATATGGAGCAGGGGCTCGTTGACATAGACCAGCTGGCGACCAAGGTAAAGCGCGCCGCTCATCTGGTCGGCTACTGCCGGGAACGGCTTGACGGGGTCACCTCCGACGTCGAGGCCCTTGCCGCCTCCCTTCTTCCCCCCGAGCGCGAGGGCCCATGACCACCACTCCGCCCCCGGAATTAGTCGAGGTCGCCACCCTCACCGAAGCTCGCCTCACCCGAATGTTCGATTCCGAACGCGATCGCTGGTCCAAGATCGACCCCCGTCTCGCCGAGGCGGTCGATGAGCTGAGCGATCTGACTAGCGTCGGCGGTAAGCGCCTCCGGGCGGGCTTCTGCTACTGGTCGTTTGTGGCGGCCAACCCTGGCCAACCCGTTGAGGCAGCCATCAACACCGCCGCCGCCTGCGAGCTCCTCCAAACGTTCGCCCTCATCCACGACGACATCATGGACAACGCTGAGACCCGCCGAGGCCGCCAGACAATCCACACCCGCCACCAGAGCCGGGTTATCTCAGAGGGCTGGCGAGGGGAAGCACGGCGCTACGGAGAAGGCGTAGCCCTTCTGATTGGGGACCTGAGCCACGTCTACGCCGACCGGCTACTCGGTACCGTCTCACCCGAAACCCGGGACATCTGGGACGAGCTCCGCATCGAGCTCAACCTCGGGCAGTACCTCGACATGCGGTCGTCGGCGGCCTCCGAGAACGACCGAGCAACCGCCCAGCAGGTGGTCATGTTCAAATCGGCGCTGTACACCATTGTCCGCCCCCTCCAGCTGGGAGCCAGCGTGGCGGGCAACAACGATCAAGAACTACACCGGTTACTTGAGGCCTTTGGCCGACCAGTAGGAACCGCCTTCCAGCTCCGCGACGACCTGCTCGGCCTTCTCAGTAGTGAGGCCGAATTGGGTAAGCCAATCGGATCCGACCTGAGAGAGGGAAAATCGACCGAACTATTGGCGGTAGCCCTCGAGAACGCCGACCAGCATCAGCTGGTGAAGCTGTCTAGGATCGGTGAGGAAGATCTAACCGATTCCGAGGTGGCCGATCTGGTCACTATCTTCTATGAAACAGAGTCTATAAGAGTAGTTGAACTCCAAATAGAGCAATTAATCCGAGACGCAGAGAAGGCGGCCCGAACATTACCCTACGCACCAGAACATCGTCAGATCCTCATCGATCTCGGCCACTATGTGGCGGAACGCACCTATTAGTCGTTAATACGCGACATTTCTAGGTTCAGAGCCGTCTTAATCTGCCGATGAGAGATGCTGTGACCGCAAGTCGGAAAATAGCCTCCGACCAGCGCTCGGCCGA
Source organism: Hyalogyrina grasslei (assembly GCA_034780735.1). Taxonomy (NCBI): domain Eukaryota; kingdom Metazoa; phylum Mollusca; class Gastropoda; family Hyalogyrinidae; genus Hyalogyrina; species Hyalogyrina grasslei. The sequence continues at coordinate 38,331 of JAUZSW010298868.1, forward strand.
ACGCCATTCGACGAGCGAACTGTTCGGCGCGCTTGCCGCCCTGCGTCACGGGGGGTTCGACGATTCGTCTCGAGCCTTAGAACTCGGACCCGTCGTTGCCGCCTCTCTATCCGCCGTCCTCGTCGCCTTCCGGTGGGGGGCGGTCATGGTCGGACTTGGCCTCTCCGCCGCCGCGGCCAGTGCCGGCGACCTAGGGGTCGTCGCTACCCTGGCCGTGTCAATCTTCCTGGCCTCGTGGCGAACCGTTCGGCCGATCAAGGTCGGCGACCGGGCCCGATCCCAGACCGCATTCGCCATGGCCGATGTGGCGGTCCTCGGCTCAGCCCTTGGGCTTAGCCACGGACTGACCAGCCCCTTTGTTGGATGCGTACTGGTCGCCGTAGCCATCGTTGCCTTCGGGTGGGGCCTCCGACGTGGCATGATAGGTGCCCTCATCGGTCTCGGCTCCGCCACTCTCGTGTCGAGTCTCGCCGCGAATTCTTTCGTAGCGCCAACCGGGTTAGCTATCACCGCCCTGATTGCGGCAGCCACCTTCCCCGGAGTCGCCCAGATCCGACTAGTTCAGATGGAAGACCGTCGCCGGACCCTAGCGGGGCAACTGGATAAGCTCGCTCAGGCCAACGACCTCCTCGCTGCCCTCAACGACGTGGCCCGAACCCTGCCGTCGTCCCTTGACCTTCCAGACGTTATCGATGCCGCCAAGGATCAGCTGGCCACCACCCTTGAGTCGGACGCAATTGTGGTCCTCTCCTACGAGGACGGCAGCTGGTCACCCCAGGTCCAGGACGGTTTCACCATCCCGCCCCTAGCCGACCTCGACGCCCTTCCCGAGCCAATCCGAACCGCGGTCAACACACCAACGGTCACCCTGGTGGAAGACCTATCGACGGTTTCGGACCGGATCGGAAGCGGGATCTACTGCCGTCTCATCGTGAACGGACGCGATACCGGCCTGATCGGGGTCGAGCACCGCCGAGCTGGCTTCTACGGCGAAGAACACATCAACCTGATCCAGGGCATGGCCGACGTGCTGGCCCTAACCCTGTCCAACGCCAGGGAGTTCCGGCGACTTCGGTCGCTGGCCGCCGCCGAAGAGCGCACCAGGATCGCCCGGGATCTACACGACCGCCTGGGCCAGTGGCTGACCTACATCGCCCTTGAGCTAGAGCGGGTCAACTCCGGGATGCCAGAACCCATGATGGAGCTCAAGCAGCTACACGAGGATACCCAGGGGGCCATTTCTGAGCTTCGCGACACTCTCGTTGAACTACGGGCCAGCGTGTCCGCAGACCGTCCGCTGAGCGTCCTGCTCGGCGAGATCGTTGATCGCTTCACCAAGAGGAGTTCCCTCGAGGTGAACCTCTCAGCCCCAACCGACCGGTCCGTCCGGTTAAGTTCGGTGGTAGAGAATGAGCTCTTGCGCATCGCACAAGAAGCGCTAACCAATGTGGAGAAACATGCTCGAGCCACCAGCGTCACGCTGAGTTGGCGGGTCGAGCACGGAAGAGGAATCCTGATAGTGGCCGACGATGGTTTGGGTTTCACCCCGGACAAGGGCATTCGTGGCACCGCTTACGGATTGGTGGGGATGCGAGAAAGGGCCGCCTCGGTAGGGGCGATCCTCCAAGTGACCAGTGAACCCGACCAAGGCACGACTATTACCGTGCTTACGAGTCATACACCCGAGAGGTGACCACATGTTAAGAATCCTGATAGCCGACGATCACAAGCTGCTACGCGAGGGCCTGAGGAAGAGCTTCGAGGCCGCCGGCGACGAGGTTGTAGGAGAGGCCTCGACCGGCGAGGAGGCCGTGGCCCTAGCCAAGGCCCTCCAGCCCGATGTCGTCCTTATGGACCTTTCGATGCCGGTCATGGACGGGATCGAGGCTACACGCCTGATCCGCGACGCCATGCCCAATGTTCGGGTAGCGGTGTTGACCATGCACGACGACATTGACCGGACCCGTGACGCTATCGCCAACGGGGCCAGCGCCTATATGAGCAAGGGGACTTCCTTCGGCGACGTCCGCCAGACGGTAATCCGGGTATCGGAGGGCGACACCGTTCTATCCCCCGCCCTGGCCGGGGCCATGCTCACCGCAGCCCGCGAGACCAAGGCTAACGCCAATCTGCTTTCCGACCGCCAGGTTGAAATCCTCCAGGCCATCGCCGACGGGATGAGCACGAAGCAGGCCGGGCGGTATCTGGGCATCACCACCAAGACCGTTCACAACCACCTGAACGCCATCTACCGCAAGCTCGATGCCCAGAGCCTCACCCACGCTGTGCTCAGTGCCGTGCGCCTGGGGATAATCGATCTCAACAACGAACCGGACGAATAGAGGGGTAATAGTCCTCAACCCGGTCAGCAAACCTTCCTGGTCAGGCGCTTCTGCCCATGCAGAAGCGCCTTTGCTGCGTAAACATGTACGAGTGGACAAACGAGTTGGGCGGTCAGCAGTCGAGAGAGTGAAGAACGCCATCAGCGACGGTGAGCTTCGCTTTGCCCTAATGGCATCAACAATCATCACCGTCTTCGCGGTGCTGGCCCTGGTCCTTCGCTAACCACTCTTCCTGTCTTACGAACTGGTCGCTCCACAAGCCGGAAACCGACTCCTGGTACCACCAGTTGGAGTTCTAGGTGGTGTAGTAAGCGAGAGCGGCTGGGGTCGATTCGCAAACCGCCCCGGGCTCGGTCACAACCGCCTTGAGCCACTCCGGACGCGAGACCGCCGCCACCACTATTGGATGGTCCAGATCCGACTGGGTTAGGACCAGGCGAGCAAAGCTGGCGGCGTAGTCGGGCGGCCGAATATCCGTGGACAGCTCGGCCAGAGCAAAGACATCGGGAGCAACCCCCTGCCCAGCCGGATCGAGCCAGGTGGAAGACGCCGGGCCGGTCGATCCCCCATCGAGACCCGGACCGTCAGCGAGGATGAGCCCCCGATAAAGAGACGGCCGACTACCTGCCGCCAACAGGCCGCAGTAGGCCCCAAGCCCTCTCCCTAGGACCGCAGCTGGCCCAAGGTATCCCAACGCCACATCGACATCAGAGGCCAGTACCTCACAGGTATAGCCCCCTCCCGTTGGCACCGTAGACTCCCCGTGCCCCGTGAAGTCAAGGGCCCAGATCGGCCCGCTCCAGCCCAAAACTGGGGCCGTTTCCGGGGACCGCTCACCCAGCCCGTGCAGGAGCAACAGGGGCAACCCCGGACCGTCAACTAGTCGGTGGAGGGCCAGCCGGACCCGATTGTGTGTCAGCTCTACCGTCGTCATCAGTCGATACCCGTCATTGGAGGAACTCCAGCACTAGTTCAGCCACCATTCGTGGCTGCTCGATATGGACGAAATGTCCTACCTCATCGAGTACCTCAAACTGAGCCCCCGACGGGAGCCACCCCTCTATGTCCTCCGGACGCGTACCCCAGCTCATCTCCTCGACCTCGCTGCCTAGCATCGCGAGAAGGGGCATGCCTAGGCTCACCAAACGCCTCAATCCCCACTCCGGGCGGATCGGGCCAAAGCCCCCGAAGCGCATGCTGGGATCCAGCTTCCACTGGTAAAGACCGTCTACCTCGCGGGTGCCGACCGACGCCAAATAGTTCAGCCACTCGGGCGGGAGACGTGGATTCATGCGGCCCCTTCTCCCCGCCAATTCCGCCAAGGTGCCGGGCCGCCGGGTCTTGGTGTGAGCCTCGCGTCGGAAATTCAGGCGGGCCTCCAGGTCGGCCACCATAAGCTTGGTGCGTTCTCGATCGGGGATATCAGGAATCGAACGGCTGGACGGAAGCCCGTCCAGGTTCACGACCCTCTCCACCAAATCGGGCCTGATGTCGGCCACGTTGGTGACGATCCCGCCCCCCTTCGAGTGCCCAATGACGGGGACCGGGCGGCTGGTCGTCGATTGGATTACGGCAACGGCGTCGCGGATATCAGCGTCCCAACTGTAGAGGGCAGCCCACTCTGAGTCTCCGTGCCCTCGTTGGTCCCACGCCACGACCCGCCACCCCCCGTCGGCGATCAGGGGAGCAAATCGGTTGAAGGTCTCAGAGAAGTCGAAGCCCCCGTGCGCCAGCATTACCGGAGCGGCACTCTCGTCTCCCCACTCGTTAACTCGGATCGAAAGACCGTGAGACACCACGAAGCGAGATCGGTCGGGTCTTCTGGCTCCGGGGTACTCCATCGGCCCAGTATCGCCACAAAACCGGCCCGGCCCACCGAAATCGGGCTGTTGCCGCCTACGAGCCGCTAGATTTCCTCCTGTGAGCAACCCAATCCATCAAGCCGCCCGGCGCCGAACCTTCGCCATCATCTCCCACCCCGACGCCGGAAAAACCACGCTCACCGAAAAGTTTCTCCTCTACGGGGGCGCCCTCGGCAAGGAGGCCGGAACGGTTAAGGCGCGCCAGGGGCGGCGCTCGGCCACCTCCGAATGGATGGAGTTGGAGCAACAGCGGGGCATATCGATCACCTCAACCGTGCTCCAATTCCAGTACCGGGACTGCATCATAAACCTCCTAGACACCCCGGGTCACCGCGACTTCTCCGAGGACACCTACCGGGTTCTGGCCGCCGCCGATGCCGCAGTAATGGTGATAGACGCCGCCAAAGGGATTGAGCCCCAGACCCTCAAGCTCTTCGAGGTATGCCGCGAACGCGAAATTCCCTTCCTGACCTTTGTCAACAAGTGGGACCGTCCGGGGAAGGGCGCCCTGGAGATCCTCGATGAGATCGAGGAGACTCTCGTAGTTGAACCGACCCCAGTCACGTGGCCGGTCGGCATCGCCGGAGACTTCCGTGGTCTCATCCACGCCGATACCGGCGTCTACACCCGCTTCACCCGTACCGCACGAGGCTCCACCATCGCCACCGAAGAGGAGGTCTCACCCGACCGGGCCGCCGAGGAAGAAGGCGAGAGCTGGACAACAGCCCACGAAGAAGCCGAGCTGTTGCAGGTACTCGGCCGGGTGGTGGATAACGATTCGTTCTTAGCGGGGGCCTCGACCCCCACCTTCTTCGGCTCGGCCCTAACCAACTTCGGAGTCAGGTTCCTCCTCGACGCCATCGTGAACCTGGTGCCGGCTCCAACACCGCGCCCCCTCGCCAACGGTGATCGGCTGCCCCTTGACGCCCCGTTCTCTGGGCTGGTCTTCAAGGTGCAAGCAGGAATGGATAAGGCCCACCGGGACCGCATCGCCTTCGTGCGGGTGTGTTCCGGGGAGTTCAATCGAGGCATGATCGCCGTCGGGGGAAGGACGAAGCGCCAGTTCTCCACCAAGTACGCCCAGATGCTCTTTGGTCAGGATCGAGAAACGGTGGAGCAGGCATACCCCGGTGACGTCCTCGGGTTGGTGAACGCCAACGAGTTGCGCGTCGGCGACTCGATCTACTCGGAAAACGAGGTCCAGTTTCCGGCCCTCCCTGCCTTCGCCCCCGAGCACTTCATGAGGGCCAGAGTCAAGGACACGGCCAAGTTCAAGCAGTTCCGTAAGGGCATCGCCCAGTTGGACGAGGAGGGCGCGATCCAGGTCCTGCGCGAAGAGGACATCGGCGACCAGGCTCCCATCCTCGCCGCCGTCGGCCCCATGCAGTTCGAGGTGGCCAGCTATCGGCTGGCCCAGGAATTCGGGGCCGAGTGCGAGCTAACCGCCACCCGGTTCTCGATTGCCCGCAAGACCGACGAGGAGTCCATGCCCGCTCTGCGTCGGATGCAAGGAGTAGATGTCCTGGAGAAGTCCGATGGCTCCCTACTTGCTCTCTTCGAGAGTAAGTACTGGATGGATCGGGTGTTAGCCGACCACCCTGAGCTAACTCTGGATCGTATGATCGCGGAAGGCGGTCTCGCCTAACCGAGGCCCCCGCTGCCACCTCAAATCGGCCCTGGTCCCCCCCTGCCCAGCCCAATCGGGTAACAATGGTGCCGATGGCAGATGAGGATGGAGGTCAAGGGCGACTCCAGGCGGCAGCACGCCTGCTGGTTGTGGTTGGTGTCCTCATTGCCCTGATAGTCCTGGCTAATCGGAGCTCAGATAGATCCGACGAGACGCTGGCCAACACCCCACCCAGCGAAGGATCCCCTGCCTCCTCGGAGACTTCATCGACCACCATCACCGCCCCCTCGACCACTACCACAACCACCACCCCAACCACCACGACGACCGAGTACGCCGGCTGGGTCGACCCGGCCTCCGCTGGAGAGCCCTGGTCCGAATTGGGTGCCGTCGACGGCCTTCTCACCTTCAGGGGAAATCCCACCCGCACCTTTTACGGACGAGGCCCAGTGCCCCGGGATCCTCACATCCTTTGGTCCTGGCAGATCGGCTGCTCCAACTCATCGGTAGGGGGTCAGCCAAAGAACTGGTGCGGCTCAGGGTGGACCGGGCAGCCGTCGGTCTTTCATCCTCCCGGCGACCCCGACGGCTGGTGGGTGGCCTTTGGGGGCTACAACCGCCGGGTCAACTTCCTAGATCCTGACGACGGATCAGAGGTCTACCCCGGCTACGCGACCGACGACATCATCAAGGGGTCGATCACTATCGACCCCGACGGGTTCCCGCTTCTCTACACCGGCAGCCGAGACAACTTCTATCACGTGGTCGCCCTCGATCGTGACGAACCCGAAGTCCTGTGGAAGCTCTCGTCCGAGGCCGTCAAGCCAACCCTATGGAACAACGACTGGGACAGCTCAGGACTCATAATTGACGACTACCTGTTTGAGGGGGGCGAGAACTCCCGATTCTTCGTCGTCAAACTGAACCGCGGCTACGACGCCGACGGGTTGGTCACGGTGAACCCCAAGATTGTCTTCTCGGCCGAAGGCTGGGATGATGATCTGATTACCGCAGTAGGCCGCGACGTATCCATCGAGAACAGCCTGGCCATAAGCGGCAGCACCGTCTACTTCGCCAACTCTGGCGGACTAGTCCAGGGCTGGGACATCTCCGGGCTGGACGACGGTGAGTCCCCAGAGCGGATCTTCCGCTTCTGGACCGGGGACGACACCGATGCCTCAATAGTAATAGACGCCGACGGGATGCTGTACGTGGCATCGGAGTACGAGAGGGGAAACGCCCGCAGCCAGGAACTCGGTCAGGTCATGAAGCTGGATCCTACCAATCCCGACGACCCCCTGATCTGGAGTGTCGAGGCCAACCGGGGTATCGACACCGGGGTATGGGCCACCCCCGCCCTGTACTCCGACATCGTAATCGTACCAACCGACGACGGCCGAGTTCTTGGGCTAGCCCAGTCCGATGGAAGCGAGCGATGGGTGCTCAACCTTCCCGGGCCGCTCTGGCAGAGCCCGGTGGTGGTTGACGGCACCCTCATCCAGGGCGACTGCAACGGCTGGCTCCATTCGTTCGACGTATCCGACACCACGGCCACACCGACCGAGAACTGGTCGATTGAGCTCGGGGGCTGTATCGAGTCCACCCCGGCGGTGTGGGAGGGGCGTATCTACGTCGGCAGTCGAAACGGAGCCTTCTTCGCTATCGGAGACTAGGGCTAATCCGCCCGATTGGCCTCAACCGCCGCTAGAGTCTTCGTCCCTGGGGCTGTAGCTCAGTTGGCTAGAGCACCTGCTTTGCAAGCAGGGGGTCGCGGGTTCGATTCCCGCCAGCTCCACGCCGTTCGCTCCGCTCACTAACCGAGTTTGTTCGCTGGCAGTTAGCGAGCACAGCGAACGGCGCCTTCGGCCCCAAACACCGGCTGGGAACAAGGCGGACCTCTTCGGGGTTGGAGGAGTTGCTATGGCCAAGAGACGCAAAAGCAGCAACAGACCCAGTACCAACAAGAGACCCAACGTCGCCAAGACCACTATTACCTGTCCTAGCTGCGGAACCAAGAACCGGATCCCTGCCGCCATTTCTGGCAAGCCCCAATGCGCCAAGTGCGAAGCCAAGCTTCCCTGGATCGCCAACGTCGGCGCCAGGGAATTCGATACTGTGATCCGCAAATCGTCCCTTCCCGTGCTCGTCGACCTTTGGGCGCCCTGGTGCGGCCCGTGTCGCGCCGTCGCCCCCGCCCTCGAAATCCTCTCGAAAGAACGCGCTGGCAAACTACGGATCGTCAAGGTAAACGTAGACGAGAATCCCTCTGTCTCCGCCAAGCTCGGGGTTCAGGGAATCCCCACCATGGTCCTGTTTGATCGCGGCCGAGAGGTAGGACGCCAGGTTGGGGCCCTACCTCTCGACGGTATTCGACGTTTCGTTGACCAGGGCCGCAAGAGGCCCTAGCCGGACAGCAAGACTATGCCTCGCCTAGGCGACGGCGGCGTACTCCAACCAGCACCCCTCCGGTAGTAATCAACATGATGCCAAAGCCAACCGTGTAGTTGGTTTCGGTACCGGTCACAGCAAGGGTTCCGGCCCCAGCGGCAGCCGAGGTTGTCGTGGTCGAATCGGACGCACCAGCGCCCGCAACGTCACTGCCAAGGGTGGTGGTGGTGTCGGCAACCGAAGTAGTCGACTCGGCCGTAGTTGTTGACTCAGCCGCTGTGGTCGTTGTCGTCTCGGCCACAGTGGTCGTGGTGGCGCAGTTCTGCTCGTTTGAGGTCGAGTTGTTTGGGTTCCCATCAACCGGGAACCAGGCCGTCTGTGCCGCCGTGCTCCACTCCACCGAGCGCGAACCACCTTGGGGGACGGTGAAGGTGAACTGACCCCCCGCACCAATCACTTCGACCTGTCCGTTTACCCTGATTGGAGTAGATATCCCGAATCCGGGTTGAGCGTAGCTAATGACCGTGACCTGAGCGGACGTATCGCACATTTCGAGGACGGAGTAGGAATGGCCGTCAGCCGGGCCGCTGTAGCCACCCCAGCCGGGCTCACCGCCGCCGCCACCGCCACCGCCACCACACTGCAGCTCCTCCGGGTGAAGGTCACAGAAGGACGGACCGGCGTCCTGGACGGGAATGTAGGCACAAGTGGACCAGATCAGCCCGGCGGTCGGATCGGTATAGCTGGTTACGGCGTAGAGGGCGTTTCCGTCGGTCAATGGACCGACGCTGCCCGGCACCTGCACCGTCCTCGTATCGTCAATCTGAGCCGCCCCGTAGGCCATATCGAAGTTGGTCGAGCCAAGCATCGCCGTGTTCGCTCCGCTAGCGGTACGGCACAGGGCCGTTGCGCCCCCGTCAGCGTAGAGCGCAGGGTCACGAGCGCCCTGGTAGACCTCGACGGTCACACTCAAGGTCCCGGTGGGAGCGTCCGGCGGGGATTGGACCAAGAACCGCGTGGTCACCGAGACATCGACGGGCCCAGCGCTATTCGGGGCCCGCTCCGCGTCGACGAACGCAACGAAGTTGGTTCCGGTTCCGGCCGAGGCCGCAGTAGGCAGGGCCAACATCAAGGCGACTATTAGTCCGAGGGTTCTCAGAATCCTGGTCGTCGTGAAGGAAGGCCGCGCTCTTGTATGTATGTCGCTCATCCGAAGAAGCTACCAAAGAACGACCCGTCGGTTGGTGATGCTTCACAAGAAATATCGGCCCCAGAGGCCAGCGAATATCAACCATCTCAGCTACAAGCTACGCAAACTGGTTTACCATCTCGGGGTGACTCCATCCGACACCAAACCCGAAGAGGATCACCTGACCCGGCCGCGAGAATGGTGGCACCGGTACCTGGCTCCTCAGGAACGTCGACGGGTCATGACCGACCTGGCCATAACCACCCCGGACTCATGGACGCTGCGGTTCTACATAATGCTCACCATGGCGGTCATCGTGGCCACCATGGGCCTCCTAGCCAACTCAGCCGCTGTCGTTATCGGTGCCATGCTCCTGGCCCCACTCATGATCCCCGTTTTGGGCGCTGCGGCCTCCCTCGCCATGGGGCTGCCCGGCAAGATCTTTACCAGCACCCACCGAGTCATCCTGGCCACCGGTTGGTGCATCGTCGTCTCCTACGCTCTGGCCATGGTCATAAGCAGTGCCGATCTGGGCACTGAGATCCTGTCGCGGACCCGACCCGATGTGAAGGATCTCATTGTTGCCCTTGCGGCCGGTACCGCCGGAGCCTACGCCACCGTCCGTAAGGACGCCTCTGCCTCCCTGCCCGGCGTTGCCGTTGCCGTTGCTCTGGTACCCCCCCTTGCTGTCGTTGGGATCACCCTCCACGCCAGGAATTACGACTTCGCCCGCGGGGCCCTTCTCCTATACACCACCAACCTCGCCGCTATCGTGTTCGCGGGAGTCATCGTGTTCGTTATCACCGGCTTCGTTCCGCCGCGCCGCTTGGCCACAACCACCCCAAGGATCGTAATCGCCGCTGTGATTGCCACCGCCACCGTGATCGCCCTAGCCCTCCCCCTCCAGCAGGCCAGTTCGAACGCCGTTGCGGCCTCAGACACCGAGCAGCAGATTATCAGTTCAATCGACCGATGGATCGACGGCCTCGCCCTTGAGCGGACCAGCTACCACCTGAGCGACGATCGGCTATCGGTCGTGATTACCGGCCCGGACGCCCCGCCGGATGACAGCATCCTGGCCGAGTCCCTAGCCCCCATCATCGGGAGTGTTCCCCTAGACGTCCAGTGGACGCGAACCCAGCGAGCCACGACCACCACCACTGCTCCCGCCACCACGACGACCATAAGCAACGAGGCGAGGAGAACCGCCGAAGCCCGCACCATCGTTGAGGGCTGGCTTAGCAAAACCGTGGACACCGGCTACGACCTCACTGGTGTGGCCTTCGACGAGACCGGCCGACTTCGGATCGTGGCCACCGGTGTGGGTAACCCACCAGGACCGGGTGATCGCGACGCCCTACGGGTACTCCTGGCCGAGGCCGGCTTCGCCGAGGGCTATCGCCTGAATTGGACACCGACTCTCGAAGTCGCCGATGGGACTATTCCCCCCACCCCCGTCGAGGTTCGTGAGACCGCCCTCAAGGACTACCTAGCCGCCTACTTCGCTGACTCCCCGACCACCGTGGAGCTGGTCTCTTTCGACGGCACCCAGGTTCGCGTCGAGCTAGTCGGCCCAGATTCTCCCGACCCGACGGATCTTACCGAGAACCTGCGACGGCTGGCCGGCTCGAACGTCGAGGTGAACATCTTCTTCGTAGAGAGAGTACTACTCACGACCACCACTACAACCGAGGCACCCTAGCCAAGACTCGCCCTAGGAAGGTCCCGCCCTAGGAGGCGACCCGTCGAAGCCAATCCTCTACCAACCAGGACGAGATTGACATACCGCTACGAGGAAGAGACGGGAGCTCGTTGGGTCCAAACCACCCCGCCTCGATGATCTCCTCCTCCTGGATCTCGATCTCACCACTTACGTAGCGGGCGGTAAAGCCAACCATCAGGGAATGGGGAAACGGCCAGGGCTGGCTGCCGAAATAGACCACGTTGTCCACCCGGATCCGGGTCTCCTCGTAGACCTCTCGGACCACACAATCCTCTAGACTCTCACCCGATTCCAGGAATCCGGCAAGCACGCTGAAAAACCTCTCGGTGAACTGGCGGCCCCAGGCCAGGAGGATCTCCGGTCCGCTCGCCCCAGACCGCTCAACCAGCATTATCACCGCGGGGCTAATGCGAGGGAACGCGGTTAGCTCACATTCGGGGCAGCGGCGGGCTCGATCCGTCGGATGGTGAACGGTCTCGGCCCCACATCGGCCACAGAAGACGTGGTCACGCTCCCACACCAGCACCTGACTGGCCCTTCCGGCCAGACCCCAATCATTATCGGAGACGCGTCCGTAGAGATCACGTAGGCTCACCCACTCCCCGGACAGCGCCTCATCGGGCTCCGATGGAGACCGAGCCGTCCAAACCGCAACCCCTTCGGCCAGCCCCAAGAGGTGCGCCTTAGATTCCGGGGCCGGGCTCGTCGGGCCAACGGGGAACAACCCGTCAACGAGCAGCACATTCTGGCGGTCATCGAAGATGATCCAGCGGCTGCCGGTTCTGCCTAGGTTGTCGGGCGGGCGTACAAGGGGAACGAACACCCCAGGGATATTAGTCCGCGCTGGGCTCCGGGCGAGGTTCGTCGTAGAACACGTTCTCTAGGTAGCCAATGTTCTCGATGGTTACTCGGACCACATCCCCGTCGACCAGGAAGCGAGGGGGCTCCAACCACATGCCCACTCCTCCGCTTGTGCCGGTAGAGATGACGTCACCGACCTCCAGTGTACAGACCTGGGAGAGCGTCTTGATCTGCTCCCAACAGTCAAAGACCATGCGGTCGGTGACGGTATCCTGGCGCAGCTCCCCGTTTACGGTGGTGACCATACCGAGACCGTGGGGATCAGAAAGCTCATCGGTCGTTACCAACCAGGGGCCCATGGGTCCGTGACCGTCCCAGGACTTACCCAACCACATCGTCGGTGACGCCTTCTGCCAATCCCGAACCGACACATCGTTGAGAACGGTATAGCCCGCCACCACCAGCGGGGCATCGTCCCGACTGACGCGCCGACACCGACGCCCGATAACCATCCCTAGCTCCCCCTCGTAGTCAACCTTGTCGGGGGCATCGTAGGGGATGGGGACCCCAGCATTAGGATGATTCACGCAGGTGGACTGCTTGTTGAAGAAGACGGGGAACTCCGGGGTAGAACGTCCCCCCTCCTCGATATGGTCGGAGTAGTTGAGACCAATGGCCAGGAATTTGGGGGGCCGGGCTACCGGTGCCAGTAGGTCAACATCGTCCAGAGAAATCAGAGCCCCACTGGCCGCAGCCGAACTACGGACCTCTGGGGGCATCATCGCGGCAGCAACGGTGTCGTCCCCAACTCCGAGGGCATCGAGAGACCGCAGGCTAGAGCCCGCCACGGCCCCAAGCCGCGGCGGACCACCGGCAACAGAGAAACGAGCTATCTTCACCCTTCCTCAGCTCCCTCGAAGTTGAAGGCAATCCGGCGATTGGCGGCTCGGCCTTCGTCGGTGTCGTTAGACTCGATCGGCTCATCCTCACCGGCACCCCTGGAGGTCAGACGTTCGGCGTCGACCCCAAGCTCCACCAGACGGTCCAGGACAGCGCCAGCTCGATCGGCCGACAGGATCTGATTGATCCCAGCAGAGCCCTGAGAGTCGGTGTGTCCGACGATCTCGACGGCAATTCCAGGAGCGGCGTTGATGGCCGCAGCGGCCCGTTCCAGAATGGAGTCGGAGGCACTATCGATCTCGGCGGAGCCCGAAGCGAAGAGAATCGGATCGGCCGCCAGCGCATCCTTGAGGCTCTGCTGGGCTCGACCAAGAGCGGCCGCACTCGTATCAACTTCGACCCCATCAACGTCAACGGCGACCCCGCCGAAGGCTGATCCAATGGCCGTCTCGTACGTACCAACTCTGGTATCGCCTGCGTCTACCAGCCCGGTCACGGTGATGGTTCCCCCGTCGCTGGTTAGGCCTTCACCAAGGGTCAAGCCGGCGGAGTCTACGTTGCCGGCACCCCAGGTATCCTCACTCATCTGAACCAGAGCATCGATGGAATCCTGGTCCGGCATCTCGCCAGCGAGGGTGACCTGGCCCGAGTCAATCACCGAGGTGACGGCGAAGGGAGTCAGCACGATCTCGTTGTATGTGACCTCAGGGCCATCGCTGGAGAAGCCGAAGGCCGAGGCCAGGTCGGCGTGCAGATCGTCGGGTTTGGTATCTCCCTCGGTCGTTTCGCCGACAACCTTCATGGTTCCACCCTCAAGGGTGGTTCCGTCGTCGACGGTTAGCTCATCAACAACATTGCCAGCCCCGTAGCGATCCTCGGCCAGTCGCACGGCCTGGTCGCGAGCGGCATCATCGGGCACAGCACCGGTCAGCGTTACCTGGCCGCCGATAATGGTAGCGGTTAGGGCAACCGGGGTTAGCTCTGGGTCCGCTTCCGCCGCCACCTCGGTTGTTGGGGTAGCGGTCGAACCGGAAGAGTCGGCGACCCCTCCGTTGTAGTTATTGCACCGGTAGGCAGACAGGGCCAGGACGAGGAAGACAATAAACAGGAAGATCAGGTATAGCCACCCGTATCTCGTCCCACTGTCGTCGGTGTTGGTTCTCGTAGCTTTCTCAGACATGTCGCTCCTACTGGGCTCAAACAAGCGATGTCAGGATAACCGTCGCTGCCGCTGGATCTTACGACACGCGCCACACCTGACCAGATTGGAGGATGTATTCAGGTACTACGTCCGCGGTCTGGTTCCTCAAACTCGATGAAAATACACTCCCCCGGGCACTCAGCGGCCGCGGCAATGGTGCTCTCTTCCAGCCTCATTGGGATAACCGCCTGATCCCGCGAGCCCCCCGGATCGTGCAACGGGACCCCATTGGAAACCACGTAAGCAATTCCGTCCTCGAGGATCGCAAAGACTTCAGGAACATGATCGATACAGATCCCGTCTCCCGTGCACAGGTCCTGGTCGATCCAGACCTTAAGTCGATTAATCGGGGCCATGTCCACTCGGCAAGGCTAGCCTGGCCCACTGTGAGCAGTTCATTCGGCACCCTATTTAGGATCTCCACCTTCGGTGAATCCCACGGACCAGCGGTCGGCGTTACCATCGACGGCTGCCCTCCCCAGCTGGAGATATCCGTTGATGAGATCCAGCACGAACTCGACCGACGACGCCCGGGCCAGAGCCGTCTGGTTACCCAGCGCAACGAGGCCGATCGGGTTGAGATTCTTTCGGGGGTCTACGACGGGCGAACTACCGGAACCCCCATTGGTCTGCTGGTCCGCAACTCCGATCAGAATTCATGGGCGTACGATCACCTGAAGGATCTCTACCGACCCAGCCACGCCGATTGGACCTACGAGGCAAAGTACGGTCACCGCGACCACCGCGGGGGTGGCCGGTCGTCGGCCCGCGAGACCATTGGACGAGTAGCGGCTGGGGCCGTGGCGCGTAAACTCCTGGCCCAAGTCAGCGGGATGGAGATTCTTGCCTGGGTCAGCGCCGTGCATACCATTGAGGCCACCGTTGACGCCGACACGGTTACCATGGCTCAGATCGAGTCCGACCCGACGCGCTGTCCTGATCCGTCAGCCGCCACCGCCATCACCGAGGCTATCGAGGCGGCCAGAGCCGACGGAGACTCGCTAGGTGGGGTCGTCTCTTTCGTCGTTCGCTCGGTTCCAGCCGGCCTCGGAGAGCCGGTCTTCGATCGCCTGGATGCCGACCTCGCCAAGGCCATGATCTCGCTACCCGCCGCAAAAGGGTTCGAGATCGGCAGCGGGTTCGCCGGGGCCAGGATGACGGGCCGAAGCCACAACGACCCGTTCGTACCGGGGACCGATGGACACCCCCAACAAGCGTCCAACTATTCGGGGGGCATCCAGGGCGGAATCAGTTCGGGGGCATCGATAACCGGTCGGGTGGCGTTCAAGCCCACGGCGACCATATCGTCTCCCCAGGACACAGTTACCCGATCCGGCGAAGCGACCGTCCTCTCGGCCAAAGGCCGTCACGACCCTTGCGTCCTACCTCGCGCCGTCCCGCTGGTCGAAGCAATGGCGTCGCTGGTACTGGCCGATCACTGGCTACGACAGGTACCCAACCGAATCCTTGGCGACTAGTCACCTTCGTCGCGAAGGCCCCGCAGGAACTCCTCGATTTCCGATCCGATGTCAGACACCTCTTCATCAATCTTGCGGCTACGGTCGGCCTGTTCCTCTAGCCGATCAACGTAGGAACGACTATCCGAATCGGACGACACTGCCTTCTCTACCCTCTCGACCCAGCTGGTTACCTCATCATCGAGGTCCGGCCACCCGGTTGGTACACCAGTGATTGCTTCGATCTGTTTTAGCAAGGCCTGAGTGGCCTTCGGGCTAGGCGATCCTGGCACATAATGTGGTACATCAACTCGAAGCGAGATTACCGGGATGTGCTTGGCTTCGAACTCGGAGTTGATCACGCCGACGATTCCGGTTGGCCCCTCGTAGGTGGGCTGGTTAAGCCCAAGGTTTCCCGCCAGGAACGGATCCGCTGTACTCCCGGTCACTCTCAGTTCGCGAGAGTGAGCGACCACCGCTGGTGCCGCCCCGAGGGTGATGACCATCTCGGTCCCCGTCTTCCAAACCACCTGGGTCAGGAGGGAGGTAAAGCTGGACCACCGCAGATGAGGTTCCGGCCCGGTTACCAGTACCAGGTCTCGCGACCCGGCCGTGGAACAACCAACCACGTTTGTTGCCGGCCACTGGATCTCGCGACTGCCCTCATCGTTGAACTGGATCAACGGTCTGGCTATTGAGAAATCAACAAACCGATCAGGATCTATCTCTGCCACGACCTCGGAGTCGAACCGGGCGTCCATGTGGCTGATTGCTGCGGTAGCGGCACCGCCAGCGTCAAAGAGCCCGCCGAACGCGCAAAGCAGCATGGGCCTTCGAAACGCGTCTTGTCTCTTCCATAGGATCTCGGTCAAATCATACCTCACTGGGTCCTTCTAGCCTAGTGGACCGACATCGGGCTAGGTTCATCGGATGAGCTCTCCCTGGGGATCTAACCTTCGCAAGCTAACTAGTTCGGTCTCGGTCCTGATTGGGGAGGCGAACGGAACCTACCCCTCGGGGAATTCCCTCCTCGTTCAGGGGCAATCTGAAACCGTTCTGATCGACCCGTCGGTGACTGTCGTCGCCAGGGGAGGTGCACCGGCCCCTATCGATGCGGTTATCAACAGCCACAGCCACGAGGACCACACTGCGGGCAACGGCATGTACTCCGACGTCCGCCTTCATATCCACGAGAGAGACCTTCCGGGAGTCCAGAGCCTGGATGGCATGCTGGACTTGTACGGGCTCCAAGGAGAGAACCGCTCCCGCTTCCGACACCAGCTGATTGAGGAATTCAGCTTCACAGCCAGGCCAGACGCCAGGGGCTTCAGCGACGGGCATACGTTCGATCTTGGCGGCTCCACCATCGAGGCCGTTCACCTACCGGGTCATACCAGCGGTCATAGCGGGTTCCGAATCTCCGACGGTGTGTTCTTCCTGTCGGATATCGATCTAACCGGCTTTGGGCCCTACTACGGAGACGTTTGGAGCGATCTTGAGCAGTTTGAGAAGAGCCTGATCCAAGTCCGAGACGAGGAAGCCGAATACTACGTGACCTTCCACCACAAGGGGGTCATTGAGGGCAGGCCCGCCTTCCTAGACATGCTGGACAAGTTCCACGCCGTTATCGTGCGCCGACACCGGGCCATGCTTGAGTTCCTCACCGACCCCCGTTCCCTTGCCGACATGGTCGAGCACCGATTCATCTACCGACCCCACGTGCAGCACGCCTTCACCGACGGGGTGGAGGAGCGGAGCGCCAAGCTCCATCTGGCGCGGATGCTCAGCCGGGGAGAGGCGAGCGAGGTGGAACCCGGTCGCTACCGACGGGTCTAGCCCTGGTCCAGAAGACTCTGAGGGGTTAGGCAGAAAGCGAAGGCTGACGCCAGGGCTAACTCCACCGACGGTTTTGATATCGGAGACTGCTCGAGAGCCGACGATACGAGGGCGACAGCCAGGTCTGGATCGATCTCCGATACCGCGCACTCCAGCTCATCGGGGCTTACCTCCCCGATCTGCGACGAGACTATTGCCGACACGATGGGCTTCAGGCTCACACAGTCTACAATCCCGGTCGCCAGGGTCTCCGATAGCTCCGGACCCGGATCAGGCGATCCAACGATGATAGACGCCTCCTCGGTCGAGAGGCCAGCAACCACACACTCAAGCCCCTCCTGGTTAATCGAGACCGAAGCTCGGTCGGTGAGCATGCGAAGCGAAGAAACGACCCTCTCCGTTTCTTCTTCGGAAATGTTGGGGCCCGAGGACGAGCACGAAGCCAGCATGGCCGCCGCAACGACTAGCGGGCCAACCCGTTTCCGAGGAGTCTTCATCCCTTGACGCTAGACAATCTACGAGCACTTGTTGTGCCCGCCCCCCCAAGTCCCTGTCGGATTCGTCGTCTTAGCGACTACCCGACTCCACCGGATCAGAACGTGGACGACGAATCCTGATCGATCCTCAGGGCCCCCATACCATCGACCCCATCGCTCAACCACTCCTCCAGGTTCTCCGCCGTCATAGGCTTGGCGAAGAAGAATCCCTGGCCAATCTCACAGTTGATCCTACGAAGAATCTGAGCTTGTCGGGAATTCTCTATCCCCTCAGCCACAATGGCTGCCCCGACCCGATGACCGAGCTCAACCACCCCCTCAACCAGCTTGGTGCCCTCGGCGGTAGTTCCCACCCGGTCGGTGTAGCTCTTGTCGATCTTCAGGTAGTCGAAGCGGATCTCCCTTAGCTGGTTCAAACCGGCTACTCCGGTTCCAAAATCGTCGACCGCTACCTTGCTTCCCAACCTCTGGAACGGGCCAAGGTGAGTCCCTAACCAGCGCGGGTCCTCGACCAGGATCGACTCCGTGAGTTCGATGGTCAGATTGGTGGGATCAATACCGCTAGCTTTGATGATGTCCAGCAGCACTCGAATCTCACCCGGCTCCTGGAGCTGACGGACCGACAGGTTAACCGACACCCCGAGCTGATAGCCCCCATCCAGAGTGGTGCTCCATTGGGCCACCATCCCGCACGACTGTTCCAGAACGAAACGACCAAGGGGGACGATCGCGCCCGAGTGTTCGGCGATCTGAATGAAGTCCTTCGGTGAGACAAGGCCCCGCTCCGGATGACCCCACCGCAGGAGCGCCTCCACCCCCTTGACCCGCATGGTGTCAAGCCGGATCAGTGGTTGGTAGACAACGTAGAAGTCCCCGTTCTTGATCGCCCCCTCCATGTCCTTCTCCAGAGCCAGACGCTCGGCCAGAACGGCTCGCATCTCCGGCTTGAAGTAGACGAGGGACCGGCCGGTTTCCTGGCGGGCCACCCCAAGGGCAATATGGGCCGCTTCGAGAGCGTCCTGCGGCGAGTCCAGCCGATCGGCTGTCTGGTAGCAACCAACCGAGAGCTTCATCCTTCGGTCCCAGCCACTGATGGAAAATGGAGCATCCAGCTCCTCCTGGATCCGGCTCCAAAGAAAACTCATCCGATCACCAACGGCCCCAAGGGACACGATGGCTATCTCGAACGAGTCGACCCTACTAACCAGGTCAGCATCCCGCACGATGGAGCGGATTCGAGCAACCACATCCAGCATTAGGGCATCCCCATGCTCAAGGCCTAGGGAGCCAGTCGCCCCGTTCACCGGTCCTCTGGCGTCAACCACCAATACCGACAGCTCCTGGCCGGGCCTAAGCTGAGTCAGCCGCGCCTTGATCCCGTCGTAGGCGGCGTCTCTCAGGGGAAGCGCAGTAAGGGCATCGAGGGTTGGACGCTCAGCCAACCGGGTTTCTAGGGCCTTTCGCTCGCTGATGTCCCGTACCTGGACCACATTCCCTTGGTCTAGCGCAACGCCGGGATCACAGAACCTCAGCTCAATATCCTTGACGTCTCCCCATTTGGTCATGAGCTGGAGTTCAATACTCTTGTCGATCAGATCGTGTCCGTACTCGTCCAAGAACCACCGGAACTCTGCCTTGGATTCCTTGGTGAACAGGGCCGTCGAATCAGTACCGAATAGCTCATCAGCGTGGAACCCCAAGACACGCTCGATGTTGGGGGTAGCGAAGTTGATCATCATGGACTCATCGGCCACAACGAACACGTCACTGGTCTGGTTGACCAGAGTCCGATAGAGCGACTCGGAGCGGCCGGTCTGGATCTCTGCCAGCTTTCTTTCATGGATGTCGGTTAGCGAGATCACAATCCCGCCAATGTCAGCTACGTCAACGAAGTTCCTAACCGAACCAGAGAACCAGGTGAACTTTCCTGACTTCTGTTGGATTCGCAGGTCGACCGGCCCGCCGTAGCCACCCGACTCGATCGCATCGCTTATCGCGGATCGGGCCGCCGCTCGATCGTTCTTATGAACCAGATCGAAGCTAGCAATCCTACGGAACTCAGAGTCTGAGTACCCGAGCAGACGTCTCACTGTCGGGCCAAGCATGGTGATACCACCCTTAACTGGATCCGCCACGAACACCAGGTCACCGGAATCCTGAGCCAGACCCTGGTAGCCCCTGACGAACCGCCGCTTGATCAGCTTCTCTCTGAGGCGGTGGCCACCGACCGTAAGGGAGTACAGGGAGGCCGCCGATTCAACGAGGGTGCGTAGTTCGTGCCTCTTCTTTCCCTGGCCAGCAATAGCCAGAAACTCAACCGCCTCGCCCCCGATCGAGATGGGAACCAGAACATTGAAGTCAGACCACGGGTTCCTGGCATCCCACCAATCGTCGAGGTACATCGAAGACGCGTTACCGACCCCGACCGGGGAGAGACCCCCCGATATCACCGAGAAAAGGACCTCGTCCGGCTCCGGGCCGAGAATAGCGACTTCGCCAGGGCCAGATAGGAGGATCGATACCACACCAACGACCTTCTCCCGAACCAGTTCCATATCATCCATACCAACCAGGTCCGCTCCTAGCTGGCGGAGTTCGGCCTCGCGTTCGAACGACCAGTCACGGAGGCTGATAAGCAGGCGAATCCTAAGTCCCGCAATGACGGTTACCGCGACAGACATGGCCAAGGAGATCCCCAAGGATAGGGTCGATCTCTGCCAGGCGTAGTACCCTACTGCCAGGTACGGAACGACGAGCCACAGAGACACGAAGATCATCTGCTTGGTCCCGAATCTCCTACGTATCGGAACGGAAAATGGCTGCAGAAACCCGCCCCGATCATCGCGTCGACTGGCAGCAAGGATAGGCAGGTATGGAAGGGCAAAGAGCAGCATCAGCCAACCGCTGCTTCCCTCCCCAGCAACACCATCGACCGTCTCAGCCAAGGTGAACAAGAGCGCAGCCAACGACCAGTACCTCATCTCATGGCTAGGTTGACGCCCGATCGCCGAAAGGGACACCAGAAGAAGCGCTGCGAACCCGACCGCCTGAGGAATGAGAAACGTACTGAAGTCAGTCTGGTGTGTGATGCTGGCGACAACACCAATACTCATCGAGCCGACAATTGCCAGTCCCACCGACTCCAATACAGCCTCGGGTTCCACACCCCGCACGCGGTAGAACATCACGAGGCCACCACCAACAAGTGATGCTACGTAAGCAGCAGCAAAGAATGCCGTACTGACCGTCGAACTAACACCAGCTAACGTTGCGGTATAGGCCAGCGTGAACAGCCCCGCACCTGCTCCCATTGCGGCGTACGGAGGAACGGCTGGACGGCGGAGACCCTCCCGAGCAGTCCAAATGGCGATACCGCCGTAGACCGCCCAGCCTCCAACATCAAGGTACACCAGGACGGCGAGCACCACCATTGCCCAAATCCATAGCTTCCTATTGTCCGGACTCACCCTGACCTATCGGCCCGAAGCCCCAGCTAGGTTAGGGTCGGAGCTAGAATTTCACACCAAGCACCCGCTCGGGTGGGACCCAGCCCGGGGTTTCCACAATTGTTCGGATTCCCTCGGTCATGTCCAAGGGGCTATCCCTGAGTCGCCCGACTCTAAAGGCGATGAACTGCTCGGATGGCATCCGACTGAAACTTGACTCAGTCAGTGCGTTCGTTCGACCTGCTGTCAGAACTGCCAGTCGGAGGTTGGCGTCAGTCATTCGGAAGTCCGCTACTGCCACTCCGCCCTCTTTGGAGATGTCCACCGTAATTGCATCAATCAAGCCTCGAACCAGCCTAGGGGAGCAGCCATCATCCACACCGAGTGCTGCCACATAGTAGATCTGCCTACGTTCAAAGTCGTCTGAGAAGTGGCTCTGGAAGTATGGGGCACTCAGCCATTCCAGGTCGGCGACCGCATTCGATATAATCATGTGGCCGACAAGCTCAGTCCCGCTCCACGCCAGGTAGAAGACACAATCAGGCGATGCGACTAGCGGTCCGTAGTCATTCTCGCACAGGCCCTGATAGAGGGGGTGATCTTCCCTTACGGCCTCGAATATTGCTGTGTGATGGTCAAAGATACGCTTGGCCAGGTCCTCGTCGGGTTGGATGACCCGCTCGATTCGCTGGGATGGACTACGAAATTCCGCCGAGACTAGCTCTTGCTTGGGCACAGGGCATCCAGGAAGGCCGCCCTATTGATTCTGCTTGATTCCCCCCTTTTGCACTATTACAGTCGCCTTTCTGCTGGTCGGCAAGTAGTTAGGTGAGCCAACCCAGTCGATACGGCTATGAGTACAGGCCCTCAATGACCTCAGCAAAGGCCCGATGGACCCCGCGGCGCTTCAGTTTGCTGGTCGGAGTAAGCATCTCACTGTCTGGCAACCACTCGTCCCCAAGGATCGCCAGCTTCTTCACCTTCTCGGCGTGACTAAACACCTCCATGGCGACCGAGAGAGCCGCCTCGATCTCGGCAACCAGGGCAGGGTTTGCGGCCAGATCATCCATGGACGCGTACTCAATTCCCTGGTCAGCAGCCCATCGGGGCGCCGAATCGGGGTCAAGCACCACCAGGGCACTGACGAACGGATGCTGATCACCAATAGCGCAGGCCTGGCCAACCAGAGGGATCATCTTCAGCTTGGCCTCGAGGTTTGACGGGGACAGATTCTTGCCTCCCGCCGTGATTATTAGCTCCTTCTTACGGTCAACAATCTTCAGGTACCCCTCCTCATCAATCACCCCAATATCGCCCGTTCGGAACCAACCGTCATCGTCAAGAACTTCTGCGGTTTTCTCCGGCTGGTTCAGATAACCGCGAAAGACATTGCCTCCTCGACACATGACCTCTCCGTCCTCGTCGAGCTTGACCTCGACCCCCGGTGACGGTATTCCGACGTACCCCGGCTTGACCCGATAGGGCTCCCAGGTGAGCGGACCGGCGGTCTCCGACAGCCCATAGATCTCCGAGAGCGGCACCCCAATAGTCCTAAACCAGGCAAGGATCTCCGGCGGAATCGGAGCCGCCCCGGTTATTGCAGCATCGCAGTCGTCCAGCCCGATCAGCCCCCGAATCGTCACGAACGCTACCGCGTCCAAGAACTCATAGGTCTCGATCTCCTCCTTGGTGGCGGTCCCCATGGTCATCTTCTCCCTGATCGGACCCGCCACCTCAATTGCCTCCTCGACCTTCTTGGCCTTCTCTGGGTCGGCGGCGAGGGCCGCCCCAACCCCCGCGTAGATCTTCTCCCACACCCGAGGTACGCCGAAAATCACATTGGGGTGCACCTCCGCCGCGTACGCAGCAATCTCACGAGGATCCGGACAGCAAGTCACCTCATATCCCAGGACCAGGGCTTGATAGTGGCTAGTCATCCGTTCGGCTATGTGGGCCATCGGTAGATACGAAACAATTCGGAGACCGGCAAACTCATCCATTTCAAGCGACCGTTTCAGGCACTCAACCGTCCACATCACGTTGTTGTGGTCAAGCATCACCCCTTTCGATGGTCCCGTGGTGCCAGACGTATAGATCAGGGTGGCCAGATCGTCCGGTTGAGCGGTCTTCGCCGCCTCGGTCAGGTCCAAGGGATCAGTCTCCAGTAGGGATCGGTAGGTGAAGTCAGCCTTGTCGTCCGCTGACTCGATGCACCCAACCATCTCAAGTGAGCCGATCCTCCCTCGTGCCCCGTGAACCACATCCAGAAAGCCCTGGTCTTCGACCACAACGACCCGAGCACCCGCGTCCGAGCACAGGTACTCCACCTGATCTCTGGACGAAGAGTTGTAGATGGACACCGGTGTCGCACCCAACATGACGACGGCAACGTCAAGGACATGGAACTCAGCGCGATTGCGGACCATCAGCATGACTCGGTCACCGCGATCGACGCCAAGGTTCGCCAGTCCCGCCGCCACCCTCGACACCTCATCTGCGTACTGATTGTAGGTCTTCTCTCCCCACGAGCCATCCTCGTTCTGCCACCTAAGGGCCGTCGATTCTCCAAGGGCGGCGACCGTCCGAAGAAAGGCGGCTGGTATGGTATCGCCCTCAACTACGGCCTGGATCTCTGCTGATGTTGTCATGTGTTTGGTCCCCGTCTGATGTGAATTCAGAACTAGACCATAGGACAAATGTCACACTCCTGGCCACCGGGGCCGGCACTCCGCTCACCCCCGAAGTGACGAGTCGACACTTTCGGCTTAGGGTTAGGTCTGTTGTGAGTGACTTTGAGCCGACTATCGACTTGCCCGAATACATCGACCAGGATGACCGGGTCGTCGCTAGCAACGCCCGCTCGCGCGACGCTTCGGTACAGAGACGACGCAGAAACATCCTCCGATGGCTGATGATCGGGGTGGGTCTCGCTGTGGTGGCCGCTGGCTACAGTCCGATACGAACCATCATCGGACTCGCCTTCAGCTACCTGATCCTCTCGGTCGGATTCACCCTTATCGGTTCGTTTGCTCGTCCGGTCCCCGGGCCACCGCCACCGGGCGAACTCCGCCGCGTGAAGCTCACGTATCGCTGCCCAACCTGTGGCGCTCAGCTCCGTATGACCCTAGCTAACGACCAGGTTCCTGCTCCACCCCGCCACTGCTCAGACGAGATGGACCTGATAACGGATCCCGACGAGATCTGACCGAACGGTACCGGTCTAGCGGTACTGGGTGGCGGTGATGATGCCACCGAGGATCAGACCAAGGCCACCAAGAATCAGCCAGTTGCCTCCCGGAACCGAGCTACCCCCCAGGTAGGCCGCCATAATGGCGACTAGTCCAACAGCAAACAGAAGGAACATCAGGATCAGAACCCACTTGGGCGAACTACCGTCAATCTTGACCGGGGTTCGCGAAACTCCTG
Organism: Hyalogyrina grasslei; assembly: GCA_034780735.1. Classification (NCBI taxonomy): domain Eukaryota; kingdom Metazoa; phylum Mollusca; class Gastropoda; family Hyalogyrinidae; genus Hyalogyrina; species Hyalogyrina grasslei. Next base: position 63,026 of record JAUZSW010298868.1, read on the forward strand.
AGGGTCCATCAGTCCCAAGCGTCGGTTTCTCGCTCCTGGTGCCCTTCGGCGTTACTCGGCTCTTATGCTTGTCCTGGCGTACCACGGTGAAAACCCTAGCCCCGATCGAGGCTCAGCGAACGCACCGTGACAAATTCACGCCAACTGGACTAGGCCAACCGGTACCATCCCAGTTGTGGGCAACCCAAGAATCCTCGTCATCGACAACTACGATTCGTTCGTCTACGTCATCGTCCAGTACCTGGGAGAGCTCGGCGCCGACCCGGTGGTAATCCGAAACGACGAGCTCACGGTCGCGGAGATGATCGGCCTCGCCCCCGACGGGGTTCTCATCTCACCGGGTCCTGGGGTACCAACCAACGCTGGCCACACCCTGGGCGTTATCGAGCAGTTCGCTGGCCGCGTACCGGTCTTCGGGGTGTGCCTCGGCCATCAGGCCATCGGTCAGCTCTATGGGGGCTCGGTTATCAGGGCGAGCGAGCTGATGCACGGGAAGACATCAATCATCGAACACAGCGGCGTCGGCGTGTTCTCCGGCCTTCCTGAGCCCCTTGAGGCCACCAGATACCACTCACTGATCGTCGAGCGTGACACCCTGCCCGCGTGCCTGGAAATAACCGCACAGACGGTTGATGGAGTGATTATGGGTCTACGTCATCGGGGACTTGACGTGGAAGGGGTCCAGTTCCACCCCGAGTCGGTCCTCTCGGTTGGTGGCCGCGAGATGATCAGAAACTTCCTAGACCGCTGTACCCCGGCCGCCTCTAACCCGCCGGCCTAGACGAAACCATTCTCGTGAGCCCAGACCGCTAGCTCAACCCGATTTCGCAGGCCAAGCTTCTGGCGAAGGCTGGCCAAGTGGGTCTTCACAGTACTCAGAGAGATGAACAACTCGTCGCACAACTCTGCGTTGGTTCGGCCCGCCGCCACCGCCACCAACACCTCGACCTCTCTCTCGGTCAGATCAACGTTTGGCCTGACGATCGGCGAACTCATCGACGCTATGAGTCGGGTAGTAATCGACGGTGAGATCAACGAGTCACCCCGGTGGGCGGCCCGGATAGCCTCGACGAGAAGCTGAGCCCCAGCATCCTTCAGGAGGAAGCCCAGTGCTCCCGCCTTCAACGCCGAATAGACGTACTCGTCCAGGTCGAAGGTAGTCACGATGACCACCGCTAGGGGCTCTTCGACGTCTGGACCAGCGATGAGCTCTGTTACCTGAATCCCGTCCAGCTCGGGCATCCGGATATCTAGTAGGCAGACATCGGGCCGAAGGTGCAGGGCCTTAGTGACCGCGTCTCGGCCGTCACTGGCTTGCGCTACCACCTCAATATCGTCCTGGGCGTCCAGAATCATGGTGAAGCCGGTACGCACCAGCTACTGGTCATCGGCAATCAGAACCCTGATGGTCACCTTGTTGTCTCCTGGCCGGGGTCGATAGGTAGGCAAGCGTACACCTGCCACCGGTTACCGGGTAACGGCCCGGCCCGAAACTCGCCCTGGAGGGCCTGCGCCCGCTCGGACATCCCGATCAAACCGTACCCGCCAGGGTTCTGTGGGTTAGAAGCGGTCTGGTTGGATATCCGAACCTCAACTGATTCAGACCTATTCGCCACATCGACCCTGATCGGGGATCCCCTGGTCCCATGGCGCCGCGCGTTGGTGATGGACTCCTGAACTATCCGTGTGATCGCAGCGCTGACCGCCACGGGAAGGCCGCTCGGGACCGGATCACCCGACAGCTCAACCGCCGGCTCACCCGGAGCTTCGGCCAGATCCTCAAGGGTGAGCGAACCGACCATCGTGCTGGTCGCATCGTGTCCCCGAAGGATCCCCACCATTCGTCTCATCTCGGTGAGGGTCAGTGATGCGGTCCCCTCGATGGCCCCAAGGGCCCGGAGGACGGCCTCGGGATTCTGATCGGCCACCGCTTGAGCGGCCTGGGCCTGGATCGCTATGGCCGAGACGTGGTGAGCCACCACATCGTGAAGCTCGCGGGCTAGCTCTTGTCTCTCCTGTAGCCGGATCTGCACCTCGCGTTGGTCGACGAAACGAGCTCGGTAGACCCGCGCCATAGCGACAGCGGCAACCAGGCCCCAGGAGATCGCCCGCGAGACGGCATCGGGGACGAGGGCTGCCTCCCCTAGCGCCAGATTGCCCACCAGTCCCCCCAGAATCAGCAGGACGTACCCACCGATTGCCCATCTCAGACTCGCCCACCGGAACACCCCGTAGGCCAACACAATCAGGGACAGACCAATGGAGATCGAACCAATCTGCTCGCTGGCCAGACCACCCGATAGGCGCACCGAGAGCACGACGTGAGCCGTGCTGATCAGGACTGCAGCCAGCAGTGCTCCGACTCGTTGCCTTCGGCGTACTCCCACCAAGGCCACTATCGCCAGCGTGGTGAGCACATCCGCTACGGGGTACTCCCACTGATTGAAGGCGGACTCAATCGCCAGGATCAACAGAAGGGCCGCGACCAGAAGCCAATCCCAACCAGAGAAGCTCGTCCAGCGGGCCACCAGGCGCTCTACCCAGGGGGGCACCAAGGCCGGTGGCTTGTCCATCCGATAGGGATGACCTATCTGCTCCTGGCGGTCCATCCTGCCATCATAGTTGGCTCCCATCAGCCCGGAGGACGATCTCAGGGCACCGTCTCATCCTTTTGGCTGACCAGAAGGAGTCCTTCTAGGCCCTTAGGCCGACACCAAAGAGGCTGGTCGGCTGATGTCGGGCCACAGTCAATTGTTCACAATGGTTACATGATCCAAACCTCCCCAGCCCCTGCCCGTCAGTCTGCCCGGCCAACCACTGTGCCGTTGGCACTATCGGTCCGCGGTCTGACTAAGAAGTACGGAGACCACGAGGTCGTCAAGGACGTCTCATTCGATATCCCCAAGGGGTCGGTTGTTGGCCTGCTCGGCCCAAACGGGGCGGGTAAGACCACGATCATGAAGTGTCTCCTCGGTCTGGTCTCGGTTACCTCGGGAGAGTTCACCCTTCTAGGCTCCACGATTGACGACTCCGACTGGCACACCAAGCTTCGCCAGGTAGGCGCCATGATCGAGGCCCCTCCCCTCTACATGAATATGAGCGCCCGCAAGAATCTGGAGTACCAGCGGCGAGCGGTCGGCTTCCACGACAATGATGCTTCAATCGACGAGCTGTTGGATCTGGTGGATCTGACCGACCGGGCCAACGATCGCCCCTCGGGCTACTCGCTCGGCATGAAGCAGCGCCTGGGAATAGCCGTGTCGCTGATCAACGATCCCGAGCTGGTGATCCTGGACGAACCGGCCAACGGTCTCGATCCACAGGGCATCGTCGAGATTCGTGAGCTTCTCCAGCGCCTCCCGGAGCGCGGGGTCACCGTCCTCGTCTCCTCCCACCAACTGTCGGAGGTCCAGCAGGCCTGTGATCACCTCCTGATCATGAGCCAGGGGGCCGTGATCGAATCGGGCTCGACCGACGAGATCCTGCGCCGCAACAACGTCGACTCACTGAACCTGACCTTCGACGACGACAAGTCCGCCTACCGGGCTCGTCAGATCCTGATCGATCAGGGGCTCCACGCCGTGGCAGTCTCACCCCGCCTGGTAAGTCTCTCCGGCTCCCAGCCGGGATCGGAGGTCAACCGCATTCTGGCCGCTGACGGGGTCTACGCCTCGTCGATCGCGCGGCAGAGCATCAGCCTCGAAGAAGCCTTCCTCACCCTAACCACCGCCTAGACCACCACCAGCGACAAGGACATCCCAATGCTCTCAGCCGAACTCTACAAACTACGCAATCAGCGGACCCCCTGGGTTCTCACTGCCATCGCCACCCTGGCCATGTCGGCCCCCTCGATCTACTTCCTGTTTCGCCAGCCGGGCGACGCCGCCGACTACGCCGCCGCCGCTACCGGGATCTTCTCTCTGGTCTCCGTCGTGGTCGGAGCCATCCTGGGGGGCTGGCTCCTGGGACACGAGTACAGCCAGTCCACCCTGCGGCGGGTCTCGCTGCTCGAGGCCCGCCGCCCGGTTCTCCTGGCGGTCAAGCTCGTGGCCGGAATCGTCGTCATCCTCACCTCCTATGTCGTCAGCCTGGCCACCGCGATCGGGTTCGCCTGGGTCGTCGCCCAGAGCCACGGGGATTCCCTGATCATGACCGATATCCCCCGGGCCCTCGTGTCCGTCGGGCTAGTCGGCCTGGCGTCAGCCGTCATGGCTTTCGGAATCAGTGCAGTGACCCGCAGCAGCGCCTACTCCACGCTCACCGTGCTCGCCATCATGATGATCTTCTCCCCCCTCCTCACCCTGATTCCCCGGATCGGTGGATACAGCCCCGGCCTGGTCATCAATCAGACCACCGACCGGATCGCCGGTGTCTCGGGGGTCGAGTCGCTGTTTACCGAGCACGCAATCAGCGATACGAGGGCCCTACTGGCCACCGTTGTCTGGGTCGGGGTAACCCTCCTACTAGGCCAGCAGGTGTTCGGCCGCCAGGACATCTAGGACGCCAGCCCGACGAAAGCGACCACCTCCCCTAGGGCGAGGTGGTCGCTGTCGTTTCAGTCGAGGAAGTGGTCGTCGCGACCTCGGTGGTCGTAGTGGTCGCCGCCTCCTCCACCCCGATCCGAATGATTACGGTGGCTCCAACCTCAAGCTTCTCGTTCGCCGCCGGGTCCTGGGAGATCACCTTGCCGACATCAGCAGATCCGGCTGGCACGTTGACCTCTTCCACCTGGGGAACGAACCCCTTGTTGAGGACAGCCTGCTCGGCCGCCGCCTGGGTCAGCCCAGCGATCGGGGGCACCAGGGCCGTTTCTGGGCCGTTCGATACGTACAGGACCACCTCTCGATCCTGAGAAACCATGATTCCAGCCGGTGGATCGGTACGGATCACCAGGCCCTTGGCGACATCGGCCGAGGCCTCCAGCTCGATGGTGTGGCTCGGTAGGCCAACCCGAGCTAGGGCGGTGGTGGCGTCGGGGGTCTTAAGCCCCGAAACGTTCGGGACCTCTACCTCGGCTGGACCGGCGGAGACCACAATCTGGACCACGGTCTCTTTGTTGACATACTGATTCGGGGCTGGGGTCATCGAGACGATTACCCCCTCCTCCACGTCATCACTGGGCTCTTCAACGATGTTGTAGCGGAACCCGGCGTCGTTAAGCCGCTTGACCGCCTCCGACTCCGTGAGGCCAACAACACTGGGCAAGGGCAGGGCATCCCGAGCCTGGGAAACCTTGATCTGGACGATCGATCCATCCTGAACCGTGGCGTTCTCACCGGGCTGCTGAGAGAAGACCAGGTTGGCGGCTACGTCATCGTTGACCTCAAAGACAGAATTGACCGTCAGTCCAAGGTCTTGAAGCGCCTTAGTGGCATCATCCAGCTTCATATTGATCACATTGGGCACGGTTACCGACCCGGTACTGGCCGCCGTGTCGTTACCAGGATTCCCAGCCAGATAGATAAGAATCCCGGCCAGGGCCATCAGGAGGACAGCGAGGGCGGCCAGGAATACCCCGTTACGGCGGGGGGGCTCGTAGTACTCCTCTACCAGATCAGCACTGGCCGCCGTGGCCGGTACCGCCCGGGTGGTATCAATAATCGGTTGGGCCCTCGTTGGCTCGGGCTCGGTTGGCAGATAACCCGTTGAGACCGGCACGGCGGTGGCGGCCTGCTGGGGAGTGGGGGACGATCCGGACACACCCTGGAGGGGCTGGCCCTCCCGGAATCGCCTTAGATCGCTGCGTACGTCCTCGGCGGCGGCGTAGCGCTGATCTGGGTTCTTGGCGAGCAGCCGGGCGATGCATGCCTCAAGTGACCTGGGAATACTCGGATTGATCGACGTTGGCCGAGGCGGGGCTTCCTGTACGTGCTTATAGGCAATGGCTACCGGAGAATCACCGGCGAACGGGGGTCGACCCGTGACCATCTCGAACAGAACCACACCGAGGGAGTAGAGATCGCTGCGCGGGTCGACTGACTTACCCTGGGCCTGCTCGGGTGAGAAGTAGGAGGCGGTACCCATCACCGATCCGGTCTGGGTGAGCTCGTCGCACACACAAAAGGCGCGAGCGATTCCAAAGTCGGTGACCTTGAACTGTCCAGAAGGAGTGATCAGGATATTGCCTGGCTTAACGTCACGGTGGACGGTCCCGTTGCGATGAGCGAATCCAAGGGCCGCAGCCACGTCGGTGGCTATCTCTGCCGCCCGATCTGGGTGCAAGGTCCCCTCAGCCTTGATGACTTCGGCCAGGCTGCGACCCTCGACGTACTCCATGACAATGAAGTACGTGTCGTCGTGCTGACCCCAATCGTAAACCGCGACGATTCCCGGATGGGAAAGGTTGGCGGCGGCCTGAGCCTCACGCCGGAATCGTTCGACGAATGTCGGCTCGGCGGCGTACTGGGGAAAGAGGACTTTCACCGCGACAGGACGGTCCAGTAGCTGGTCGTGCGCCAGGAATACGTCGGCCATCCCGCCTCGGGCAAGCCGACGGTGGAGTTCGTATCTTCCGTTCAGGACGGGGCGGGCTGGCGGATTATCGCTCACAACCAGCAAATGTTAGTAACGGAAAGGCCCTATGTCGCGTTCATGGGCCTTCATTTTCAAGATTCTCGAAAATACTGCTCGATCAGACTTCGCGCGATCGGGGCCGCAACGCCCCCTCCGGTCTGGTTAGGGGCATCCACGGTAGCCTCCAGGAGGACGGCAATTGCCAGCTCCGGATCGGAGTCGGGACGTCCGGCGAAGGCGATGAACCAGGCGTGAGACGTCGGGGGCTCACTGCCCAACTGGGCGGTCCCCGTCTTGCCTCCGACCACAATTTCCGAGACCTGGGCGTTGGTGCCGCTACCCGCCTGAACCACCTCGATCATGGCGGTCTTAAGATCAGTCGCCTCTGCGGGCTCAAGGGCGGTCTGCCAGACCGACGGGTCAATCACGGTAACGGCCTTACCTCTGACGTCACGAATCTCCGACACCACATGAGGCTTCATTAGGACGCCATCATTGGCAACCGCCGCGGCGACCAGAGCCATCTGGAGGGGGGTGGCGGCCACCTCGTTCTGGCCGATCGAGGCCTGAGCCAAGGTCGGAGTATTCTCGTATACCCCGGCCGGGATCTCGTCGCTGGGCGACTGGATCAGCTCCCCGTAGTCGGTCGGGAAGTTACTTGCCGTGGTACCGGGAAGGTCGAAGGGGGGAACCACGTTGAAGCCGAACGACTGGGCGGCGTGAATCATCTGATCCGGACCGACCATCTCCGCCCCCAGCTGAGCAATCCCGGTATTGCAAGAACTGCGCAGCATGTCTAGGAGATTGCCTCCGCAGCTTCTGCCCCCGTAGTTGGCGATAGGACGTGAGGTCAGGGGCGGGGTATACCCATCCGATACCGCAAATACTGGGTCGCTCAGGGTCGCTACCCCCGAGGAAATGGCGGCCGCGGCCGTGACTACCTTGAAGGTCGACCCCGGGAAGTAGATGTCCTTGAACGCCTTGGCCCGCAAGGGATTCCCATCGGCCTCCAGCAGCTTGGTGTAGGCCTCGTTCGCCACCCGACCGTCCTGGCCGGACAATAGGTTGGGATCAAACGATGGGCCACTCCACATGGCGAGGATCTCACCGGTCCGCGGGTCCAGGACTACGACCGATCCACTACGGCCCGCCAGGCCATCTCGGGCCAGGCGCTGGAGATCGTCGCGAATCGTGAGCACAACCTCCCCGGTGGCCTCCTGGTCGCCGAGGACCTGGGCGATCGATCCCAGCGAAAGGGCCGGGGTTCGGCCAACCAACTCATCGTTGTAAGCCCGCTCCACCCCCGATGCCCCGACCGTGAACGACAGGAAGCCAGCCACGTGGGCGTACAGGTTGCCTTCGGGATACTGACGTTCTATCCCCCACGGGCCGTCCACCTCAACCGAATGAGCGACCACGACCCCATCGCTGGTCACAATGGGACCTCGGGGCCTGCGGAAGTCTCGCTGCACCGTCCGGGTGTTAGACGGATCATCCTTCAGGTCATCGGACTGGAAGATCTGGATCCGGTTGAGCTGAACGAACAGGAGGGAGAAACAGGCCAGGAGAACGAACGCTACGTGACGGAGGGGGCGATCATTCATGAGTTGGCCCGATCAGAAATCCGGATGAGGATCGCCAGCACAATGTAGTTCGAGATCAGTGACGAGCCTCCGTAGGACACGAACGGGAGAGTGACCCCGGTTAGGGGAAGGACCCGAAGAACTCCTCCGATAATCACGAAGGCCTGGAACCCAAACAGGGCGGTGAGGCCAGCGGCGAGCAGGGACTCGAACGGGGTTACTGCCAGCCGGGCCACCCGGAAACCTACCCCGATGAACAGGAGGAAAGTGACCAGGATGGCGGTCGCCCCTAGGAGCCCCAGCTCCTCGCCTATTGCGGCGAAAATCATGTCGGTCGGGGCCACCGGTATCTTGCCAGGAGTGCCAAGTCCGAGACCAGTGCCGCTCAGCCCGCCGTCGGCCAGAGCAAAGGACGCCTCGACGATCTGATAGCCCTTTCCCTTGGGGTCCTCGAAGGGGTGAAGCCAGATATCGACCCTCTGTTGAACGTGGGAGAACTGGGTCCAGGCAACGTAAGACCCGATCGAAAACATTGCTACTCCGGCCAGCACGTAGGCCACTCGCTCGGTGGCGAGATAGACCATCACCACGAAGAGGGTGAAGAAGAGCAGGGACGAGCCGAGATCTCGCTCAGCCACCATCACCACCAAGGCCATCCCCCAGGCCAGAAGCATTGGCCCAAAGTACTTTGGGTTTGGGAGGTTAAGCGGACCAACCTTCCACGACGAAGTAGACAGCAGCTCCCTCTTGTCGACCAGATAACCAGCAAGGAAGATGGATAGAACAATCTTGGCGAACTCGCCGGGCTGTATGGAGAAGGAACCGACCCTCAGCCAGATCCGTGCCCCGTTTATCTCCTTCCCGAGACCCGGAATGAGGGGAAGCAGAAGCAGGATCACCCCCAACAGGGCGAAGGAGTATCGGTATTCAGCCAGACGGTCGATCTTGGGGAGGATGGCTAGGGTCAGGGTAAAGCCGACCAACCCAATAAAGGTCCAGGCCGACTGGCTGTCGGCCAGCCCAGGATCCAGTCGGGCAATCATCACGTAGCCAATCCCATTCAGGAAGGCGGCGAGTGGCAGCAGAAGACCATCGGCGTTCGGGGCGAGTCGTCGAACGACCAGATGTCCAACGAGCAGCAAGACCAGCAGGATCCCGAAGAAGGGTACGATATTTGCCGGTATGGAAGCGGCCCGGCCGAGCGACGTCAGTCCGTAGGCCGCCCCGGTAATGATCGAGGCCAGTATCAGTAAGCCGAGCTCAACGGTACGCGCCCGCACGCTAGCTCCCGGAGTCTTCGGTGGTTTCCAGGTTAGCAACCATGTCTCTAGCTAGATCTAGGGACGAACAGATGGGGTCAGACTCCAGCCTCTCCTGTGATGCTCCGTCCAGGCTCTCGAACTCGATCCCCGTGGCTTCGACCACTTCGGGTTCCCAGAACAGCGTCCCCCCGGGACGACCGTTGAGGATCACGACCTGACCGTCCTGGTGGTCGACATACCAAGCCGATCGGGCGTATCTGGACATCAGCAACAGGGAGATTCCTGTCACCGCGACCACGGCCACGGCTAGGCCAGCAAGCTTCCAGACCCAAGCCGGCACGCTGGATCCGGGGTCAACAGCGATCCCGCTTTCTGATGCGTCCTCCTGATCTGGGACTACGGCCAGCGGGGGCGGATCGCCCTCTTCCACGATCACCAGGCTCACCGTTATATTGTCGCGTCCCCCTGAGGCCAGGGCAGCCGCAACCAGCTCTCGGGACAGCCGGTTTGGATCGTCTCCCGAGGACGCTATGTAGGAGATCTGCTCGCCGGTCAGCTCGTTGCTCAGCCCGTCACTACATAAGACCAGGCGATCACCCGGCTTGACCGAGACGTCGAAGGTGTCGATCTCAACCCTCTCGGAGATCCCGAGAACCCTGGTCACGATATTTCGTTGTGGATGTGACAGGGCCTCCTCCGGGTCTAGGGTGCCCTGTCGTACCATGTCTTCGACCAGTGAGTGATCCACTGTCACCTGAGATAGTTGACCATCACTAACGAGATAGCAGCGGCTGTCACCAACATTGAGCACATGGACAATCCCGTCGGTCTCCGAAATGGCGGCGAGCACCAGGGTGGTCCCCATCCCCCGAAGGTCCTGTTCTTCCGCCTCGTTGAGCACCCTAACGTTGGCCGCCTCCACCACCTCGCAAAGACCATCAAGGGACATCACGCCGTTTACCCGCCCGAGCTCCTCGACGACAATAGACGCAGCAACCTCGCCCCCAGCGTGGCCCCCCATGCCGTCGGCGACGACCGCCAAACCCTCCACATAGAATCCCCGATCCTGGTTCACCTCGCGAACCTGGCCAACGTGGGTTGCGGACCCCCCGACCAGTCTCACGGTTGAAGCTCCATGACCACTCCGCCAAGCTGGAGTCGGTCTCCTACCGCCATCATTACCGGAGAGGCAACCCGTTGACGGTTCAGATAGGTACCATTCGTCGATCCTAAGTCCTCGAGGACCACCCCTCCCTCCCCCTGACTGACCCTCGCGTGCATCTGCGATATGTAGGTATCGTCCATAGTCACCGTAGCGCTAGCCGACCGGCCAATAGTGAGTTCGTCGCCGATCACGAAGGTCCGGCCACTCATCTCTGTCGGCTCGGTCACCACTAGCCGGGTGCCGCCAGGGGGAACCGGTGATCCGTTTCCGGCAACGGGCGCTGCCTTGCGTTTCAGTCGTTTGGGACCAGCAGCCGCCATCCACGTTGCCTGTAGGACGCGGAAGAAAAAAAGGTACATCAGAGCCAATAAACACCACTTGAGTAGCGTCAATAATGCATCTGTCACTGAAGTCTCCGACGGCGGACTGATAGGGATGCGACGTATTCCTTAGATGGAGAGTACACACTCTGGCCGTCAACTATAAGCCATCTAGGGCATACGGAAGATAAGCAGGATGGAGCCAAACCGTAACTCATCGCCGTCAGCCAGCTGGGAGTTGGAGATTCTTTGTCCGTTTACCCGACTCCCGTTAGTCGATCCGAGGTCAACCAAAGCGTAGCCGTCCCCGCTAATTCGAATCTCGGCGTGCTGGCGAGAGGCATTGGGATCAGCAAGAACGAGATGCGACTCGGGGGCCCGCCCCAGGGTCAACACCTCACCGACAATATCCAGACGGGCCCCGTCTGGAAGCTCAAGCCAAGCCACCCTGGGCTTCGCCTCTACGGAGTCGTCGAAGAACGACTTGAGTTTGAAGACCCCTTCCCTTATCCCCTCATCACGGGACAATTCAACGCCAACCCCTCCCAGGAATCCGAGCCCAGACTCCCGAGCCTTGTCCCGCACCGTTGCCTCCAACTCGGCTACCAGAGCGCTGCTGGCGGACTGGAATCGCTCATAGTCCGATGGAGCCAGTAGGAACCGATAGGAGTTCGGGGCAATCGGGTGGCCTGCCACATCAACGGCAGCCTCCCGATCCATCTCACGCCCAATCTTTCGTCCCAATTCCACCGGTTGAAGCCCCGACCGGAAGGCGCGGGCGAAGAAGCCCTCCACCAGTCGTTCCAGCCGATCCTCAAACCCCCTCAGAGCCATTCCCAGACGCTACCCCAGTTTGCCCCTCAGCCAACCGTCACCCTCATTCTTGGGGGTGGTATCCCAACGATTTGGGCCCCCAGAGGTGCCATTGCCGTGAAGAACGCTAGGCTCATGGGACACTCCAGCGCGAGTGGTGGAATTGGCAGACACGCAGGATTCAGGTTCCTGTGCCCGAAAGGGCGTGGGGGTTCAAGTCCCCCCTCGCGCACGTTGGCTACGAACACAGAACCGCCCGAGCGGCCGATTGGGGTAGGGCCCCATCCCGAGCCGTGGCCGGTCGGCGAACGGTACGATCCCGAGCTGTTGGCTGGTGGCGATCGGCGCAACGTGGTAGATCGTTACCGATACTGGTCGGTCGACGCCATCGTGACGGACCTGGACCGGATGAGGCATCCTTTTCACGTGGCCATCGAGAATTGGCAGCACGATCTGAACATCGGAACCGTGGTTCGTACCGCCAATGCCTTCCTGGCCGCTGAGGTTCACATCGTCGGAAAGAAGAGATGGAATCGGCGGGGGGCCATGGTCACCGACCGGTACCAGCACATCCGGCACCATCCAACCGTCGAAGAATTCGCCCGCTGGTGCGCCACGGCCGGTCTCCCCGCCGTCGGGATCGACAACCTGCCGGGATCGACAGACCTCGAAACCGCCCCCCTACCCCGAGAGTGCGTTCTGGTCTTCGGGCAGGAGGGGCCTGGCCTGTCTGAGGGCATGAGAGAGGTACTTGACCAGTGTCGATCCATCGCCCAATTCGGGTCGACGCGGTCAGTTAACGCTGGCGTGGCGGCCGGGATCGCCATGCACGCCTGGATCCGCGATTTCGCTGAGCTTGGAGAGGTATCGACGCCGACGTCTCTGTCGGAGGAGTAGGTCGATCACAACCACAACGGCGAGGAGGATCACCATCCGGATCACCCACCCGTCAATCACGTCGAGGGCGGCGGGTACGCTGGGCTCCGGTTCGGCCAGCAGAGCAGCAACCGTCAACGATACTGAATCCTGAGCCGACACCCCTCTGCGGGCGGCCTGAACCGAGCGAAGGATCCGATCGTGATAATCCTCGGACACCGCTACCTCGTGCTGCCCATCGGGGTCAAGGACGATCACTGCCTCGTATATATTCTCACCACTGGCCTCAAGGACCCGCCGAGCGAAAGCCTCGGGATTCGGGAGGGGATCGTTCGGGACAACAACCGCAATGCGAACACCCGAGGCTCGTGCTACCTCGATCTGACGCTCTATCTCGGCTACATCAACATCCGATCGCCTAGACGGGGCCACAAATAGTCCATCGTTCACCAGATCAGCGACTACTTCGGCCGGGGTTTCGGCCGCGACAGCGAGCCCGGATCCAAGGACTATCGAGAACGTAGCAAGGATGACGGTTAGGGCCCTGCGCCTCCACTTGTGATGCTGCACACGACTATTGTCGCACGGCCAAAGGCCAATCTGCTACTTAAGGATCCAGTCTCGAGCTTTATCGTCCTCAACGTTGGCACTGAAGAAACGATCAAAGGCGTCTGACTCCTCGAAATCCTCTCCCTCAACCAGGGTACGAACCAGGTAGTCCGTCGAAGCGTCTCCGAGCGCCAGGTCTACCGGCGGATCGTCAAGACGACGGCGTCCCAAGTCCTCGCTGAGCCGATCGCGCTTTCCCTCTAAGGCCATAACCTCGGCCCTGAGCCTCACCAGCTGGCGTTCAAGTGCCCTTCGTTCAATCCGGAGCTTGCGGCCATCCGCCCGGATGGATTCAGTGTCGTTAAGGGCTGATGCCGTCTTTCCTGCCTCGCCCTCACCCTCGGCTCGGACCCTCTCGGTCTCCACCGCGGTCTGCTTCTTGTTCATCAGTAGCATTTCAAGTTCTCCCCGGGTTGAATCTCGCTGGATTGTCAGAGCTTCGACTTCGGCGACCAAGCTTGAGGCTTTCCTCTCCAGTAACACCGTGGCCGCTTTGGCCGCGACGATTTCGGGCGAGGTCTGACGCTCGCGAGCAATCTTTTCCAATCGCTCAAAGGCCTCGAGCCGATCCCTGACCGACTCGAACGCCGCCTCGTATTGAGCAAGGCGGTGGCGTATCTGCTCAAACTGCTGAGTTGTAACCTGGCTGGAAGCCAATTCACGCCTCCTGGGTCGCTCTTATCAATCGGCTAGTGCATAGTCGAGATGAGTCAAAGGATCCAGAATCGTCGACACCAGGCAAGACGCCTGATTTCCACGGGTGTCGATCCGCTGGCTACTGGCCAAACATCCTCATCCAGTCCTCGGCTGACTGGGGTTTGAACACCACATTATTGCGTCGGGTCTGGCCCAACTCCTGGCTAGGCGCCGCCGAGTACTGGTGGCCGGGATATAGGACCGCAGAATCCGGCACCTTGGCGAGCCGCTGGGTGAGCGACAGGTACAACTCGGACGGGTCTCCTCCCGGCAGATCGGTCCGTCCGCACCCATCCAGGAAGAGGGTGTCGCCGGCAACCAGACAGCCAGCAACCAGGAAGCACTGGCTACCTGGGGTGTGGCCAGGAGTATGGATCAACTCGACGTCGATCGATCCAACCGAGACAATATCTCCGGACGAGTGCACCTCAATCGAGTCGTCCCCGATCCCCGTCGTCTTGCAAATAAACTCAGCCTCCGGGGCCTGAATATGGATCGGGACGTCAACCAGGTCAAGTAGCTCGGCGGCACCCTCTAGCTCGAAGCCCATCATGGAGCCCCCCACATGGTCCGCGTGGTAGTGAGTGGCGAGCA
>JAUZSW010298869.1:0-27390 GCA_034780735.1 Hyalogyrina grasslei
ATAATCAATACCCCAATAGACTACCATAACTAAGCAATAATTACAACCTCAAAAAACGCAAAGGCAAGTGATGATTAACATTTAAAAGTGACAGAATCAGAAAAATTGTTGAAGTAGCATATTTAGAAAAAATCCTTCTACTGGTAAACCTGCCGCATCATTCTGCCCTTGGCAGTCAGCCGGTGGTGCTATATGAACAACAGCATCGCCCCCCATGCTACCAACTCCTTTGCGTCGATAGTTCCCCGGTAGATCCAACACCCCAGTCATTAAAATTTTATGAGCCTGTAACAGATCATTTTCATCTGTCGGTTCCCATTCAGTAAATTGATCATAAACTTTTACTGCACTAAAGGACGAAATGGCAATAAACAACAAAACGGTATTAAGATAGAAAAGAATTCTTCAGAGTTCGAACAACAGTTTGATAATGCTTTTGAGTGGGCAAGCTAGCTTGCCAAGGAAAACACCAAAGCAAACAATAATGGCACTAGAGAACTATTCTCATCTCGCTTAAAACACCAATAGTAGCAACTACTTCAATTGTAATATTATAAGGTTTATTAGGTTAACGGATGATACAGCTGAAATCTAAAAACTTAATCAGCTCTATAAATATCAATTTGCTTGACTGGTGCTTGACTGGAGGTATATTTTTAGTGATTATTTTTAATTGTCGCATTGAAAAGATATTTATAATGAATACTTTATATGGATAGACTGGATCGTCGATTTGCTTGACTGGATATGTGGAGTAACTTTATATATACCCGATAACGAGAATTATGAAAAGATTTAGACAGGAATTATTATGACTTTATCACGCCCAGATAGTTATTGGCAAGGATTGTTGGCAGAACATAGAAAGTTACCAAATGAACTTCCTACAGTGGAGTTTAAATCCAATCTTGAAGCCCCCAAGGCAATAGGCGAGTATATATCAGCCCTCTCTAATGCTGCTACTCTATACGATGAACCTCGTGCTTATATCTGGTGGGGAATTGATGATGCACTAGGGCATGTGATAAAAGGCACAACCTTTGACCCATGGAATAAAAAAGCATCCGGCAATCAAGCATTAATTTTATGGCTTCAATCCCAACTTGATCCCAAAGTTCATTTTGACTTTCACCGAGTAGATAGCAAAGATAAACAGATTGTTCTCTTAGAAATATCTCGTGCAATTCATCGACCTACTACCTTTAATGGAATTGCCTATATTCGCAAAGATTCCCACAAGAAAACATTAAAATCAGCACCTGAATTGGAAGGTGCCTTATGGCGCACTCTAGACACTACCCCTTTTGAAGACCAACTTGCGGCGGAAAAACTGACATCTGAACAGGTTATCGAACTGCTTGACTATGATAATTATTATCGCTTGATTAATTTACCTGTTCCTGACGGACATCAAAAGATTATCGAGGGGATGATGACAGAAGATATCGTCCTGTTGTGTGAAGCTGGAGGTTGGAATATAACAAATCTAGGGGCTATTCTGTTCGCTAGAGACCTGAAAAGATTTAAGCATTTGCGCTCTAAAGCAGTTAGAGTTGTCGAATATGTAGGCAATAATAAGCTGGAAACTAAACGAGAACGGACATGGGAAAAAGGCTATGCAATAGGCATCGAGGCGTTAATGGATTATATCAACGCTCTGATTCCTGCTAACGAAATTCTCGGACAGGCATTACGGAAAAAAGTTGCAATGTACCCTGAGCGTGCTTTACGTGAACTTGTTGCCAATGCTTTAATCCATCAAGATTTTTCAGAGTCAGGCGGTCCGATGATTGAACTTTTTTCCAATAGAATCGCTATTACTAATCCCGGTAAGCCACTGGTCGATACTGAACGCTTCCTAGATGGTAGAAAATCAAGGAATGAAGCAGTTGCTAGAATGATGCGCCTACTGGGAATATGTGAGGAACGTGGCAGTGGGATTGACAAAGTCGTTACTGATACAGAAATGTTTCAATTGCCTGCCCCGCGTTTCGATATTATTGAAACACCAACAGCAAATACAGTGGCGACCTTATATGCCTATAAACCGTTTAAGGATATGGATAAAGCTGACCGTATTCGTGCCTGCTACCTACATGTTTGCTTAAAGTATGTAAATGGGGAATATGCTAATAATGAAACTGTGCGTGAACGTTTTAAATTTGATAAAAAAAACAGTTCAATGGCTTCACGCATCCTCAAAGATACTATTGAGGCGAATGAGATTAGGCTTTATGATGCGACCGCAGGAACCAAGTTACGGCGTTATGTCCCTTTTTGGTGTTGAATTTGCTTGACTGGTGCTTGACTGAAACTATATTTAGCATACATAGCTGAGGACAACAACTTCCTATTTTGAGCTTAAACTCAAGAATCCACACAAGAATAATTTGTTTGACTGGGAGCTATGATTTTTACTTCTAGAAACGATTATTAATATTTGCTGTATCGTAAAATAGTTCAAATTTTGGACGAATAGGCATAAAAACGCATATATATGCAAGTAAATGGAGTTAGCCTTGATTTGGTCTATTTGAGGGGGAATTAATGGTGGATCCTGTAGGACTTGAACCTACGACCAGGCGATTATGAGTCGTC
This sequence comes from Hyalogyrina grasslei, assembly GCA_034780735.1. Classification (NCBI taxonomy): domain Eukaryota; kingdom Metazoa; phylum Mollusca; class Gastropoda; family Hyalogyrinidae; genus Hyalogyrina; species Hyalogyrina grasslei. Next base: position 2,599 of record JAUZSW010298869.1, read on the forward strand.
TGCTCTAACCAACTGAGCTAAGGATCCGAGTGATTTGCCAATTGTTAAACAATTGAACTGATAAGTTAATCATTTATGCGCAAAAGGCAAATCGTAAAGCAAGTTTTTTTAATAAATTATTAAAACCTTAGAATCTGCTGATTGGTGGCATGCCTATTTTATTATAACAATGATCATAACCATAGCCCTGTGGAGCAATTTCAACATCTAATTCGGGGATTGAATCGATTTCACCGTCCAACAACTCTTTGATCCTAACTGCAACCTCTTGGTAACGGCCGATAAGGGTATCTAGTCGCGCCTGAATTACTTCGAAGCCGAAAGGTTTATTACGCGTCATCCATTGAGCTCTTAACGAGTAGTGTAACACTTCGACACGCTCGATCATCTGTTCAGTCAACTCTACCGCGATCTGATCCAATGCAGCATTGTCACGTGCAGAATAGGCCGCCATCAACTGTTGACGATAGGAAATTTTAGCCGTCAGAGTATTCAGGATAATAATCGCATGTTCCAAGTTACCCCGACCATTATCGGCTAATGCTTCCAACTCATTTTTCAATGCCGTCCATTCAGCACTAATAGTAGTCATCATGGTTGTAGACTGATCGCCAAAACTACGTTCAACAATAGCATAAAGTGGATCTTCCCAAAGCATTGCTGGAGGAGAAAGAATACGGCCATTTTTATCAGCGGTTTCACTCTGCATATTACCAGCTTTTAGGCAAGCTAGGTAATCGGCATTACATACGGCATTAAACCGAGCGGCAATAAGCTTATCATCGGTCTCAGAATTATAACTGAGTTCAGCACAATAGGCAAGTCCAGCGAGTGAAGAGTCAAATTCACAGTAGGCACCATCATCACCCCAGAGGGTAAAAAACAGTTCGTCGACATTTTCATTCCGACAGGCTTCGATACATGGATCGACGGTTGCTTTGGTCATTTGATGATCATACCATAACCGTCCCCAAGTCCAAACCCCGGACCCCATTAGAGGATTGAAGCCAAGTTCACGGTGACGCTTAATCCATTCGGTATAAAATTCGACATCTTTATGATAATAATCCCAATAGACAAGTTCAACATTTGTTGGGATTGTTGCTTTAACATCAGCTGGGATAGTTGATGCTTCATCGTAATAGTTATAAGTTTCATTACTCATTCTGAAATACATATCTGACCAGATCATCGGATTGGGATAATTGTATTTCGCACAAATTTCATTAACTTTGGCTAGATGGCGGTTAAAAATATCAAAGCCCCGTTCATAGCCATATTTGTCCATAAACTTACCTCGGCCTAGATCGTGAGTTTCATCCATGCCTATATGAACCCGGCGGCTACTCAATGCTTCGCTCCAGAAGGCAAGCATTTTATCAATCAAAGTATAGGTCTGCGGCTCATCAACTAACAATACACTGGAAGTATCACTGACTCTATATTGATAACATGCCCATTGCATAATCTGTTCGAGATGGCCTAAAGTCTGAATACAGGCAATCATTTCAATGCCCAGTTGTTTGGCGTAGGCATCAACCTCTTTCATCTCTGCCATCGTATATGGGCCACGTAGGTAGCCAAAATATGGTTCACTCGGCAGTTGATAGGTATCTTCAGTATAGAGCATGGCCATATTATAGCCCATCAATGAAAGTCGACGGAGCCATTTTTTCAAGTAATCGACTTTCATTACCGCATTCCGAGAACAGTCAAGCATAATACCTAGAGTTTTAAATGATGCCTGTTCATCGGTTTCACTTCCACTGAGTAGTGAACCTAATGCCCGCGCAGCATGTTCTACCTGATTATAGGTAATAACAGCCTGTCCCTTAGTGATAACAACTTTTGCTACACCTTGAATATCACTTTTGATAAATTCAGTTTTAATGCCAGTCGTGCCATCTTTGATAATTGAGTATTCTTCGCCCAAAGTGTTTAGTAATGAATGCAACTCTTCTGGAGCCTGACTTGCCTGCCAGCTAATTGTCGAATTATTCATAATTTCAATTTCCTTTTTATGATTTTATTTTAATTTAATATATAAAAGAACATATAAGTGTTGTATAGTATAAGCATATAATTAGATAAAAAAATGGATTTTTCACAACAGATGACCAGTAAAAACAACAATGGCTTTGAAATTAATATTTCACCAGTCCCATCAGGGTTCAGTAAGCTGATAAAAAAATCAGGGATGCATATTTGTTGCTATTACGAAAATGTGCCAAGTGGAATATGTCATAACGCAAAATTGACTTATGACACAAAAAACATGCGTAAATTTCCCTATTTTGTCTTAACGCACCTGCTTAGTGGTGATGGTATTTACACCAATGATAACTTAGGCAAATGGATCGAGGTAAAACCTGGTTGGGGTATAATTTCAACCCCTTGTAAAAATAACTCTTATGGGGGGAAGAATAAAAGTTTTATTGAAGATTCGATCTGTTTTGATGGTCAATTGGCACATCTATTATTTGAGGCTGGAATAATTCAAAATGGCCTGATTTATATCGGCACCGAGCGGCGTTTATTGCCGACGATCAACAAACTACGCGAAGGGACGGTTTCAGCCCTACTCGAAGCGAACATCATGTTGCAACATCTGCTCTTTAAATTAAATCGCGAACAAGCTTCCCAGCAAACTCCAGCAACTGCCCATAAAATAGTGCGCCTGTTACAACGCATCCAAGATAATCCTAGCAAATGGTGGACGGTATCGGAAATGGCAGAATATTGCAATATCAGCGAAAATTACCTGCGAACCCTGTTCCGTAAACATACTGGATTTGCGCCAAAAGAATATATCGACAATCTAAAAATGAATCGTGCAGTAGAGATGTTGAATAATCCCCAGATGAAGATTTATGAAATTGCTGAACGCTTGGGCTATATTGACCATTATCATTTTATCCGGCGTTTTACCAAAGTTTTAGGTCAATCCCCCGGCAAGTATAGGAAAACCGTCTTGCGTTACTAATGCTCGAACGACCAAAACTCTTCGTGGCTAATTTCTATCTGCTGCTCTAGCGAACCCGCAATTGTCGTGGCAAATTTCGCACATGAATCGGTCAAACAGCTGGCGCTGGCGGCAGCTAGACCAGCAGCAAATGCTTGGCATGGCTCCAGCCCTTCAAGCAACCTGCAGGTAAATATTGCGGAACAGGTATCGCCAGCACCAAGTGAACTAACAATATTACCTATTTGCGGTAAATGATATGAGAACAGCGTTAAGCCATCATAAAGATATGCTCCTTTGGCACCATCTGTAACAGCTATACAGTGAAGTTGATAACGTTCAAATACTATTTTAATAGCAGCCGTGATTGAACGTTCACCAGCTATAGCTTTAATCTCTTCAGCATTAACTTTAAGTGTTATTTTACCAATATTTAGAAATTCTTCAACATGCTGACAAGCATCAACCAACAATGGTAGCCGATTTGCTTGAGCGATCTCGGCAACGCGGCGATAGAGCTGTTCAGCCCCCGGCGGGACAGTACCACAAAGTGCAATACCAGCACATTCAGCTAAATTAGCGGTCAATTTTTGCAGTAATTCATCACATTCACTACCACTGATCTGACCTGACGGTTCGATAAGTTCAGTCATGTCAGTCCCTTCCCCGCCCAGACAGGTGGTACATACTCTTGACTCGGACTCTACATTAACTGTATGAAATTCTATCTTTTCATCAACAACGCCACGATTTATCAACTCTCCAGTATAACCACCGCTGAAGTGAAACAACAGAGGGGTGAATCCAGTTGTTGCTGCTGCTCGACAAAAATTAATCCCTTTACCACTGGCAAAAGCTTTTTTACCAGTCGCGCGGTTAACTTCGCCCAGGCGCAAATCGTTAAAAAAAAGGGTGACCTGCCAAGCTGGATTTGGTCCTAGTACAAATAATTTTTTGTTGTTATATTCTTTTGTCATAAGCTACATACATTTTTTTAAAAAAGTTTCAACCTCATCATCCGACATTGCCCGTGGGTTGCTTTTCATACTACCACTACGACAGTTTCGGACAATAAACCCAAAATGTTCGTAATCAAGCCCGTAACTGGAAAAATTATCAGGAATTCCAATATTATGGCGTATATTTTCCAGTGCATCAATAAAATCAGTTGCGGAATCAATGCCACAGGCGGCTGCAAGCTGCTGTAACTGCTCTTCACATACAGCAAGATTCCAGCGTAGCACCGGAATTAATAAAATTGCACAGCAGATTCCATGAGGCACCTTGCAAATACTGCCGATGGGATGTCCAAGACCATGAGCTGCACCTAGACCGCTCGATGAAAATGCCATAGCTCCCAGCATACTTCCTTCAGCCATAGCATGGCGGTTAAGTTGATTCGGAGCTGAACAGGCACTTGCAAGATTGAAGAACAATTTAATAGTGGCCTCCCGAGCAAACATAGTTGAAACGGGGTTGGCATTTAACGAAATATATGATTCAATGGCTTGGGTAAGTGCATCGAAACCGCTAGCAGCCGTAATTTGAGGTGGACAGCTATAGGTTAATTCAGGATCAACGATAGCGACATCAGCATACATATTTTTGTGTTTTAATGATTTCTTAACTAAGGTTTCAGGGTCAATAAATACTGCATTAGGCGTTATTTCTGCTCCAGTCCCAGCAGTTGTAGGCAATGCAATAAATGTCACACCAGTTCCAGTTATCTTCCGTTCGCCACTAAAATACTCTTCGGCGAAGCCAGTTAACGGCATCAACGTTGCTACAGTTTTAGCAACGTCTATGACGCTACCGCCCCCTAAGGCAATAACAGCGGTAACAGCTTTTGCCCGACCAATAACTAATCCACGATTAACCTCCAGAATTGAAGGTTCTGCCTGAATATCAGTAAGCACCGATATATTGCAGGAAGCTAATAGGCTGGTCAACTGCTTGACCCAACCATCATCAACTGCATGTTTACCAGTAATCAGTAATATTTCAGACTTTGGAATGATAAAATCCACTATTTTTTGCAACGTTCCGGCACCAAAGATTATTTTTCCCGGAAAGCTTAATTGGTAATTATCAAGCATAATATAAGCTCCTATTGAGTTAAAACATTTGTTATGACCTAATATAGCAGTGATTATGGAAAAATCAGTTTGTATTTTTAACTAAAAAAACTATAGTACATAACTAATATTGTAAAAAAGATGTTACTACTCAGGTTCGATTCCGTTTGTAACTCCACATTCAAGCAGTATAACTGCAAGCTTTGACAAGCTGATAATACCCCAAAATGGGTGAGAATAGTGGAACTAATAAACTAATTGATTAGAACAATAGTAATATATTAAAATAAGATTTATATTTAAGCTATACCAGGAGGGACAGTATGCGTTTTGAGTGCTCAGTATGTAAAAAGCTAGTTTCCATTAAAGACGGGGAACTGGGGCTTAGCGTAATATGCCCCCATTGTACTCATTCAGTCAAAGTCCCCAAAAGTCAACTCTCAAATGGCTTCGTTGTTGCTGACTTTATTATTCGTGATGAAATCGGTCGTGGCGGCATGGGAGTGGTCTATTCAGCTCACCAAATTTCACTTGACCGTCCATCTGCAATAAAAGTACTCAATCAAAAATATGCCAAAGACTTTGAGTTTGTCGCTAATTTTGTCCAGGAGGCCCGAGCAGCAGCTCGTTTGAACCATCCTAATATTGTTCAAGCCTACGCCGTTGGTGCTGATAGTGATGTATTCTATTTTGCTATGGAGTTTGTTGATGGTGAAACCATGAAACAAATCCTAAAACGCGAGAAAATTATTCCTTGCGATAAAGCGATGACCATTATTCAGGAAATTACTGAAGCTTTGGACTATGGTTGGAAAGAGCAAAAAATGATTCATTGTGACATCAAACCTGATAATATTATGATCACGTCTAAAGGGGTGGCAAAACTTGCCGACCTTGGACTGGCACGACGTGGCGAAGAAAACCATGAAGATGATGATGATGATGAAGTTCTGGGAACTCCACAATATATAAGTCCAGAACAGCTTACAGGAGACAAACTTGATATTCGTACGGATATTTTCAGTCTTGGAGCAACACTTTATCAATTTGTTACTGCAAGATTACCGTTTGAAGGTAATTCATTAAATGAAATTGCCCGTAAACGTCTCACTCATGATCCTATTCCACCAAACAAGATAAACCCAGAAGTGCCTGATGCTGTAACTCAGATTATCATGAAGATGCTTAAACGGAATCCAGATGATCGTTATGATGACTGTGTTGAATTGCTTGCTGATTTAAAAAAGCTCCAAAGTGGTAATGTTCCAGTACAAGAAAAGGCAAAAAATAAAGCTAAACAGTTTTCAGTTCGCCGTCGCGAAACTCCGGCTGAACATCAAACAATGACGTCTCCGACCGTCCCAGTTGCTGGCACCATGAGTTTAGATAAGCAGCTCAATAAAGCAATAAGTAAAAATATTATGTTAGTTGGTGCTGGCGGTATTATCGTAATAATTTTAATTATTGTCGCCATTTGGATGACACTATTTTCTGGAGATAATACAACCCCTGCAACCAAAACTATAACTCAACAAGCCCATTCAACTAAGCGGCCTAACATCAGAAATACAATTACCCCAAATAAGGTATCCCAAGCATCAGTTATTTTGAAATTCAATTTTCAAGTTCAAAAGATGCTAAAAGATTACCATAATAATAAATTAAGTAAAGCTGCATTTATGGCTAAAGTTGACCAACTAATGGTTGGCTATCCCAAAGTACCAGATGCTAAATCATTCAGCAAATTACTGAATGTTTATGTCCCGCTTGACGAATCACGCATTGGTGGAGAACGTTTAAAACTCTACAAACGCCATCAAGCTGAAATAGCCAACCGTTCAGGTCAAAGTAAAGAACAGAAAGCCGAAAAACAACGTCTAGTTGAAGCCGAACGCAAACAACGTGAGCAAGCTGCCAAAGAGCGTAAATTAGACGAGGAGTTGGCAAAAAAAGAGCGTATGCTTAAACTAAAAACACTACGGGAGTTGACCGCCTATAAATCTATAATTAGCAGTAAGCAGGATAACATCCGCTTTAAATTTGCAAATTACTGTATAACTCACCAATTTGCCGCAGCCAAGAAAGTACTAGAATCAGCCAAGCAAGAGCGTGATAAAGTAAATTTTGCTTCGGCGCAAAAAGTTGCTGAAGCAGATAAATTTGTCAGCTGGCTCAATTCACTTCAGAGTTCACTGACAAAATGCGAAGTGGTTTATAACCTATTCAATAATTCAGGTAAAGCTCTAGCTAGCAAACAGATTGAAAAAAATTATCGCCTCTATACTATTCAATCCATCAATAATGGTATTGCAACTATTACCAAACCGAGTAGTGAAGATGAGGGCATTGATACGGTAAAAATTAATCTAGAAAGCCTTGGACGCTCATTTTGGATATTCTTTAATAAGGTTGTCAAGAAACGTAACATTAAAAATGCTCGCTTCTACTACTATCTGTCTAAAGGCTATTTTCAACATAAGATGGTGCCGCCTGACAGTTTCTGGACTGAAGAGTTGGCTCAGCTGAAATATCAATATTTTAAACAGAAATATGCGTCAGCTTCCGCAACTGAAAAAAAGAAATTACAGAAAATGTATGGAAAACTTTATTCGTTCAAACGAGCCATCAAGTAATAAAAATATGAAAATTATTCACTTTTCAGATGTTCATGCCGGCGGTAAAGCTGAAGATTGGATGGCATACTTTGATAAACGCTGGGTCGGAGTCTTCAACTATCGCTTTCGGCGTCAATTCCAACATGATTTGAGCTACCTACAACTGGCTGTAGAATTTATTCTCAAGGAAAAACCTGATGTTGCCGTCTTTACAGGCGACCTAACTTCAGCAGGACAACCAGGTGAATTTGCTCGTACGGTTGAACTACTTGAACCACTACGCCAATCCGCGATACCACTACTCTTATTGCCTGGCAACCATGACTACTACGTTAAACGTCCTAATTGTGTCAAGGCAATGAAAGAGACGATTGACTATCTGAGTAATGGACTTGTTGATTTTGATGCCATGCCACTAAAGATTCATCTAAAGGGCATTGATTTTTTTCTAATTAATGAAAGTTGGCCATCAAACCTGCTCTGTTCATGGGGTTTTCTCAAACGTGATTCCAGTGACTTTATGCTTGAAGCGTGTAATGAAGAGAAAAAATATCCACGAGTATTGATTGGTCATTACCCATTACTCGACGAACATCCTATCAGTCGCATCCGCCATCGTCTATTCGGACAGCAAAAAGTATTAAATTTACTCAAGACAAAAGCTCTCGACATCTCACTCTGTGGTCATGTTCATTGGCCTTCAGCTAAGTTAGATGAAACTGGGCGTGGCGAAATATGTGCGGGCTCGATTACCAAAAATAACTGTCTCAGCCTGCTCAACTATATCCCAGACAATGATGTTTTCACGCAAGAATGTCACTATCTAGAGAAAACCGTTAGCACCTAATCAGCTGCAAGCTGAATAATAAGACTACTTCAAACACCATAATTTCAGACATTCCGACTCCGTTTATCATAACTCACACCTTTTCTGCTTAGAGGCAAAATAAAAAATCAAAATAAAACTCCTAGCCAAAGTGGGATCGACATCCCTGTCGAGAAGAAAACGCTCTGCTTGCAAACCAAGCTTTGGTTCGTGACTAGGAAGTCACTCCTACATTAAAAGAGCACTATTCGGGAGTTCTACTTGGACTTTTTATTTTAAGGAGTGGAGTTCTGGTTTATGCAAAAACTTTTAGCACTTTTAGCAGAATTGGCACCATTAGAATAATTAATACTGAAGGAAAGATAAATGTTACTACCGGGAAAAGAATTTTCACCGGAGCCTCATTAGCCAATTTCTCGGCACGCGTAAAACGTTTATTACGCAGCGTGTCACCCTGAATCCTCAGCAGATGACCAATACTGACCCCAAGCTCTTCAGCCTGAATAATAGAATTTAAGACTGAGGTTAAATCTGGTTGTTTGACGCGTAAGGCAAGCTCCTTAAGCGCATCACGACGACTCTTACCTAGCTGTATTTCATGAAATGTACGGCTAAGTTCTTCGCCTAAAGCATCCATTTTTCGCCGGCCTAAAATATCACGTAGTGCAGTTAAAAAATCACGTCCAGCCTCGACCGATAGCGTCAAAAGGTCAAGCACATTAGGCAAGGCTTTAAGAATTTCTAGATGACGTTTTTTTACTAAAGTAGTCAACCAAACCTGAGGATAAAAAAGAAAGCAACCCAACAAGATAAACCCAATAAAAACTTTGCCAGTGAATAGACACAAGAGCATCATTATTATGCCAAAGCTCCCCATTAGGCATCTAACCGCAATAAAATCTTCCGCGCTAACCGCCTCAGCATAACCCGCCATGACAATTTTTTCTTCAACCTGCCGACAAGTTGCAGCCATTGAATCAAATCTGGCAATAAAACGAAAATTAGGCGCAAACGGCATAAAAATACGCATGATTACCGGAAGGCGTTTAGAAGCATCAACGCCTAATTTACGATCAACCTCGATACCTAGCATCAGATCAAATAATAATATTCCCAGACAGGTGATGGCAATTCCTGCGGCAATAGAGGCTCCAAGAGTAGCTAAATCAAATTCCATAATTTTAAATCTCAACCGTTAACAGCTTAATTTTTTGAATAATAACAATATAGACCGCAATCGAAATGCATACAAGCTCATTAGACCATAAAAAACAGACAGCAACTGAACAAGCTGGAAACACCGGAACACCGGAACGTCGAACATCGAACATCGAACATTGAACATTGAACATCGAACGTCGAACATCGAATAAACAATTCCGCTTCCTTTCCCAAATCAGTGGGTGGTTTTGAGCTTATTTAGTGCCTGAACAAAAATTATGCTTTTGTTGGAGTTCATAGCTTTAGCGTGCAATCATTGCGCTCAAAAAAGCACGCTAAAGCTATGAACTCCAACAGGTTATTATGCTTGCACAGCGTTTTCATTCAGACACTATTTAACCGCAACATAATATAAATAACCAAAAATATCATATAAATAACCGTTATTTAAATCAAAATAACGGATTGTTTTTTGCTAAATGATTTACCAAAATTTATTTTGGAAAATTATGCCTGCTGGCGAAGCATTCCGCAAGGGAAACAACTGAATGTCAAGCTGAATCGGAATAAATAGCGAGGAGGCACGACGAACGGTTTATGCCGAATCAGAGCTTGACAGCAAGGCGTTAGTTTGGTTTCATAGCTCCACAGATTCTGACGAAGAGCCGAACATCAAACATCAAACATCAAACATCAAACATCAAACATCAAACATCGAACATCGAACATCGAACATCGAATATCGAATATCGAATAAACAGGAAAAATATAAATTCCTATTAACTCAAGCCATTGAAAATGGTCATAAAAACGATGAATTTATAATATTATGATATTGTAATTAATCCTAAAAAACTCACTAAAAAAATAAAAACAGGTTCAACTGTTTTATTACAAGTATGTTGAAATTTTTAATGACTAGAGATAAACTCAAAACAGGTTCAACTGTTTTATTACAAGTATGTTGAAATTTTTAATGACTAGAGATAATCTCAAAACTTAATTCAAATTGAAATTCAGCACTAAAGGCTAAGGCGTATTCAATTTTTCCAGCTTCAATGATAAAATCACCATTATCCAGATAAAAACCTAAACGCTCAGCACAGATATTTAATTTGAGTTCTTTGCTGGCACCTGCAGCCAAAGTTACTTTGACAAAATCAACCAACTCTTTCATGGGGCGACTGATAGCTGCTTGAATGTCATTGATATAACATTGAACAACTGTGGTGCTGACTCTATGACCACTATTCGTTAAACGTGCAGTAACATAGTTGTCGTCACCAATTGCCAGCTTTTTTTTAGCTATTTTGACATCACTAAGCACAAAACTACTATATCCTAAGCCATAACCAAAATGATAAAGTGGGGCGAAAATATCATCATCATAATAACGATATGACTGATCATTATACAACTTGCCAACACGTTTACGATTATAGTAGATTGGAATATGACCACCATGTTTGGGTACAGTCACCGGGAAACGTCCCCCTGGTTCAAGGATGCCTTTAATAATATCAACTGTTGCCCGAGCACTCTCCGTACCGCCATGCCAGATGTAAAGCAAGGCATCAGCATGAAGTTCAGCCATTTTTATCGGCAATGGTCGCCCAGACGCACAGACAACAATTAATGGTTTATTAAAGCGTGCCAATGCTTCAATAAACTGTTCCTGTCCAACAGGGAGTTCATAACGACTAATTGCATGATTTTCTCCAGTATTGTAATTAGATTCTCCGAGGCAACAGATAATATAGTCAGCTTCAGCAGCAAGTTGCAATTGATAATCGGTTAATTGAGAATCAGTAATTAATATATTATTCTCAGCAAAAGCAGCTTGGAAAGCTGTTGCCAAAGAGATCGTCTCTTCTTTTTTTCCATCCAAAACCCAACTGCCTAAGAGGGCGCGTTGTTCGTGGAGCATAGGGCCAACAACTGCAATTTTTTTGTCACCAATATGACCTAATGGTAAAATATTATGCTTATTTTTAGCTAGAACTGTACAATTTGCAGCAAATTTATAAACTTCATCACGATGTTGTTGAGTAAATATATTAGTTTTTTGTAGCTCTAAATTCGTATAGGGGTGCTCAAAGATACCAGATCTAAATTTTGCCCGCAGTACATTACGAACTGCACGGTCAATAAGTTTTAGGTCAACCCTGTTTTTTTCAACTGCATCAGCAAGATAATCATTATAGTTGGTACTAACCATTTCCATATCAACGCCCGCAGTTATTGCCTGAATTGCGGCATCATACTGGCTTTGAACCGAACCGTGTTCATAAAGTTGTTCAACTCCACCCCAGTCACTAAGCAGCATGCCATCATATTGCCACTGTTGACGTAAAATATGCTGCAAAAACTGTTTATTACCAGTTACAGGATGCGAGCCGTTAGTTTGAAAGCTTGACATAAAAGTGGCAATATTAGCCCGTTTAACAAGAGCTTTAAATGGTCTCAAAACTAAATTATGCAAAGTTGTCGGGGTTATTTCACTGGCATCATAATCACGCCCCCCTTCGGCAAATCCGTAAGCAGCGAAATGCTTGGCACAGGCCAAAATACTAAAAGGTTCAGCTAAATCGTCTCCTTGATAGCCTGCGGTCATGGCAATACCCAATTCTTCAACGAGGCAAGGGTCTTCGCCGAATGATTCAATAATCCGTCCCCAACGTGGGTCACGGCAGATATCAACCATTGGCGAAAAAGTCCAATGAACGCCAGCACTAGCGGCTTCCAAAGCGGCAATTCTAGCATTTTTTTTAACAGCGTCGCGATCCCAGCCAGCTGCTTGAGCTAGCGGTATTGGAGCAACAGTTCTAAAGCCGTGAATTATATCACGTCCAAACAAAAGCGGAATCCCTAAACGACTCTCTTCGATGGCAATCTGCTGATATCTATTTAAAATTTTAGCATCCATATCATCAGTTTCGACATTACCCGCACAGGCATTCGAACTTAAAATATAACTACCTATTTTACTCTGTCTAATTGCCTTACAGAGCTCTTCTTCATGAGTATAATTACCCATAAAAACTTGCACAGTTTGACCAATTTTTTCTGACAAAGTCATCTGTGAAAGTAAATCTTCAATACGCTTTTCAATAGAGTAATTTTTATCTTTGTATATAGCCATTTAAATATTCCCAAAACATTAAAAACTGCTTTGCATTAGTCATTACTTGATTTCAACAAGCTCAATGCTGGCGATTGTTGCGAAATCAACGAGAAATTCTGAACTCAAAGCTTGAGTGTAGACCGCATGATGTGCACCACCAGCTTCGAGCCAGCATCTAACTCCAGTAGTAAAATCAGGTTTTGGCACCCATACGGTCCGTGCAACCGGCAGTTGGGGCAGTTCAGCATCAGGCACAACGGCATCTACTTCATTGACAATCAGGCGAAAATGATCACCTAGATCAATCATACTGGCATTCAATGCTGGGCCTGCAGGAGAATTAAAGACTAATCTGGCAGGCGCGGCTTTGCCGCCGATACCCAACGGGTGTACCTCAAGTGTCGGTTGTTTATCAGCAATTGTTGGACATATTTCCAGCATGTGCGCTCCGAGTACTCTTTCGCGCCCTGGTTCAAGATGATAGGTGTAGTCCTCCATAAAACTAACCCCACTACTAAGTCCGGCGGCCATCACTTTCATGGTGCGGGTCAAAGCAGCAGTCTTCCAATCACCTTCGGCGCCAAATCCATAACCAGCAGCCATCAAACGCTGCGCAGCCAAACCCGGTAATTGATGCATACCGTAGAGATTTTCAAATGTTGTCGTAAATGCGGAGCAATCGCATGCTTCGAGAAAGGCACGCATGCCAAGTTCCTGTCTTGCCGCTTCGCGAATTGAGATCATCGTATCTTGACTGTTGTCAATGATAGTATAGAGATCCCGATACTCTTCGATTAGAGATCCGACAGCTTCTTCAGTAACATTGTTGATATATTTAACAACATCACCGACCCCATAACCGTTAACCGAATAGCCGAATTGAATCTGTGCTGAAACCTTATTGCCTTCAGTTACTGCGACTTCACGCATATTATCACCGATACGGGCAATTTTCATAGATTGAGAATCAGCCCAAGCTGCTGCAACTCTGGTCCAAATATCAATTTTTTGCTGAACAACTATATCTTGCCAATAACCGACAACAATTTTTCTGGCGATATTGAGACGAGTACAAATATAGCCAAATTCACGATCACCATGTGCAGCCTGGTTGAGATTCATAAAATCCATATCAATTGTTGACCACGGAATATCGCGATTAGCCTGGGTATGCAGATGCAATAATGGTTTTTGCAATTTTTTCAACCCATTGATCCACATTTTAGCGGGACTGAAAGTATGCATCCAGGTAATGATACCAACACACTGTTTTTCCACATTGGCAGCCTGTAACATTGCAGTAACTTCAGCGGGCGTTTTAACGGTCGGCTTCCAGACAATATTCAGAGCAATATTATTAGAATCATTTAAAGATTTGACGATCTCCTGCGCATTAACGGCAACCTGTTTTAGCGTTTCCTCGCCATAAAGGTGCTGGCTGCCAGTAATAAACCAGACCTCAAACTGTTCAATATCAATTTTGCCCATAATATGCTTCCGTTCCATGTTTACGATTATAATGTTTTTGAATTAAAGATTTTTTCATCCGTACCGTGACTGGGGCTATTGTCTCAGTGAGAATTGCCATTTTACACAACTCTTCGAGAACTTTCGAATTATAAACTGCTTTAGCTGCATCTATTCCCCAAGTAAAGGGGCCGTGGCTGGCAACAAGCGCCATTTGAACTTCATCCGGATTAAGTTTTTGAGTTTTAAAGGTCTCTATTATCTGACTACCAGTAGCTTTTTCATAATCACCGGTAATTGCTTTATCGGTCATAACACTGGTACAGGGAATATCACAGGCAAGATGATCCGCGTGAGTTGTCCCCAAAATCGGCACTGCACGTTTGGCTTGGGCCCAGGCGACAGCATAGGTCGAATGAGTATGAACTATGCCGCCAATATTTTTAAAACCATTATACAGTACCGTGTGAGTTTTGGCATCTGAAGATGGGTGTAGTGAACCGTCAATAACGACATCTTCAAGATCAACAATAACAATATCCTGCCAGCTCATTGTTGCGTACTCCACCCCGCTGGGTTTTATTGCATAAACGCCCATTTCACGATCAATACAGCTGACATTGCCAAAAGTATAAAGCACTAGACCAAGCTTCGGCAGCAACATATTAGCATCATAGCATTGCTGTTTTAATAATTTATATCGATCCATAATGCTTTCCTTCTATTTTATATCTGGCTGATAGCCTGAGGCGAAGTCAAAACTCTTAGTTCCACCATCGCCGGTTTTATTTTTACTGCCATTGCCAAACTTTAATATAATCAATATAAACTCTTGACATAATTCTATAATCACTATTATCTGAGACATAATCCCCCGCAACTCGACCATCGCCTGCGTTGTCTGACCATTGGTTCAATTTAAACTCAAGCGTTAGTAATAACATCATTTGAGTTGGGTTTGTGGGTAGATGTTGGTTAATAGTATAATACCATTTCCCATCAACAAAACATTCAACTTTATCTTCCGACCAAACAACTTTCCAAGTGTGCCAGTCGCCATCTAAATTCTGACAAAGTTCAGGAACACTTGGCGTTGTGTTACTATTGAAACTTTTAGACTCCGAACCACCACTTTTTAACCAGTGATTTGCAAAATTAAAGGTCCTATTCAGCCAACTTCCTTCACCAGTCCCTTTGGGGAGTTCAAAGAAATCAAGTTCTGTCCCATTTATCGGATTACCATTATAGGCATAATTTTCATTAAAAGCCCAAAATGCAAACCAAGTTGAAGCTCCTTTCATATCAATAGTTTTTATTTTACATTCGATCTCTAATTTGCCATTTTGAGGGCTAAAGAAATGACCGGAATACTTAGGTTTACCATCGGGGTTATTGCCACCACTTGGATAGCCAGTCATGAGATAGCCACATTTTACTTTAGCCCCATGGCTATTTGTGTCGTTTTTATGAGAAATAGCCTGTAGTACTAAGTTACCATCTTGTTGATAGTAATATTGTGATTTTGCACTACTTAAATCAGCTCTACAACTATACATCCAAGCAGTTTCAGCACTGCTACCAGACCACCGGAGTGGTTTTTCTGTATTATAATCATACTCCCAGGAGGCATTGCCTAATTGAGGGAACCATTTACTACTATCCGGCAAAACTTTAGTCGCTCCACTATCGAAGTTATCTTCAAAGATTAGAGTTTTTACCCCTTCACCAGACTCACTATTGCTGATATTTACATTTTTAACTTCAAGTTGAGTTGATAAATTTTGCCAGCTTGTATCCATCAACTGCCCAAGCCAATAGTTATTTGAACTCGCAGTTCCGGTTACCGTTACAGTAAATTCTTTCCACACATTATTGCCTGGAGGTACAGTAAAATAGCTATAACCTTGTGATTCACCAGCACTATTATTCAACCTCACCTGCACTATAGATGTTTGGGTTGTTGTATAAAAGATCATAATAGTGACTTTTTGACCATTACTGACTTGAGTTGGTGGCGTGCCGTCCCAACTAATATTAAATGCAGCTTGGAGCATAGGGTTTACTAACATCATAATAGCGACAAATAATAGGGTAATAACTGTTTTTTGCATTTTCATAAAAAACCTTCCATTTGTTGATATATTGAAAAAATAATCGAGATCATGCGAGCTAGAGTCTGAACAAAAATTTATTCGTGCTGAACCCTCAATAAAAACTCGCATCTATATAATCTTTTAGTCAAAGTCGAATTCGACTCGACCGACAAACTTTTAAGGCTCAGCACAACAACTAGGCAACTCAAGCACTGAGTTTGATCTATACTTTATTAGTTTACCAGCCTTTAATGCCTTTCCAAAAAAGTCTACCAGCCAAATTGCCGTCTGAATGAGGTATTTCTGTATATTTTTTTGATTTACAGTGCCCATCGACATAACCGACATTAGTGATACCACCATGCGGCATCAAACCACTTTCATAAACATAATGCCAGTCTCCCCCAGCAATTTTACCACCTTCAAAGAAGAGCGCAGTTGATGACGGATTGGAGAGCCGAGTCACTTTTAGAGCACCTTTAAAAGGAGCATCCCAAGGACTAGTTCCGGTTTGTTGTTCGACCAGTTTTGAATTCATGGCAAAACAATTATCAATCTTGCTAATTGTAGCATTGGGCGTCATAATAGTTTTATCTTTCGGCTTAGCAAAACTTACGGGACAACGAAAAGCGTTATATTTATTATTAGTCGACCAATCGGCAAATGAATAGCCGTCAGTTTCAGACCATTTTCTATTTGAATAGACATAAAACCATAATTTATTTCCCCAATAACCTTGCCAGTTAGAACCTTCCCCAGCCGCACTATAATTTTTACCATCATTAATCTGTGGCACACAACCATTATAATCCATTGAATAAAGCATAAATCCTTTACCAATTTGATTCATATTTGATATACAGGAGATCGTTTTAGCTTTCTCCCTTGCCATATTTAAAGCAGGCAAAAGCATACTAGCGAGGATCGCGATAATAGCTATAACGACCAGGAGTTCGATAAGGGTGAAAATACCTATACTAATAGTGACTCTATTTCCGGTTGTTCTATTTTGATACTTCATGATACTTCTCCTTCATTTGGGTTGTTTGATATTTCATACTACTATTTTGTTATTATATGGCACTTTTAAGTAAAATACTATATTGGCCGACCGCAAAGCGGAATCTGCCTTCAGGTGCCACCTGATTTGGGTTGTTTTAATTGTTCATAATACCTCTCCTTTGTTATTATATGGCACTTTTTGGCAAAATACTCTATTTACCGACCGCGAATCGGTATTTGCCTTAAAGTGCCACCTGATTTGAGTTATTTTTTAGTATAAATTCTAACGTAATCTATGTAAACCTTTGCAGGGAATCTTTCTTTGGGGTTATCTTCAAATTTACCAACGGCATGTCCCCAGCTATTTTTCTTGCTTGCGCCTGAACCATTAGCAATTTCAATAGTCATGCGCAACCCGTGAGTATTGTTGGTTGAAACATTTACTCGGTTATCCCAATATTTTTTACCATCGAGATAGAATATTTGCCGATCCTTGTACCATTCAAGTCCCCAAGTATGCCATTTTGTCTGATCAAATTTGGTAAAACCGTATGGAACTGGTGGTTTGATTGACTTGCTACTATCCTGAGATATATGGATCGCCGCATTAAATTTATTCATTAATGAATAGGCATCACATTTGAATGGGATATATTCCATCACATCAATTTCAGAACCTTTTGCCGCATCACCGGTATAGGGTTTATCAGCAAATAGCCAAAGCGCAAACCATGCAGCATAGGCTTTGAATTCTGAAACATTCACACGCCACTCAATATAGAGCCCTTTTTCACCAGGCCCAAAGGTCATGCTCTCTTCTTTGGAGTAAGAGCCCGTTTCTGAAGTTACCAGATAGGGTGCAAGCCGCTTACCGTCAACATATCTCGTCTGCATTAGCAAATTTCCTTTGCCATCAAGAAAAGCCTCTTCTGGGGCCAATGTAGCATCGCGCCATTTGCCGTTACGGTTCCACAGCGCACCGGGTTTCCAGTGTTTTGCTGGGGCATCGCCATATTTCCCAGTAAATTCATCTTGCCAAATCAGTTTCCAGTCTTTAGTTAAATCGCCAACTGTTTTTTCTGCGACATTATTAAGTTGAACATTATCCAGGTATATAGGTGACATTGTGCCGCCACTGGCAACTTTTACCAAGGCAATCTGAGCCCAGCTTAGATCTTGTTTAAACCCCTGCACTGCCCCATACCTCCACTCAACAGAATATTTCGTTCCAGCTTTTTTATTTAGTTTTAACGTAATTTTTTTGGTAATATCAAATGGTTTTTCGCCGCCTTTGGCGCCAAACATTCGTACTGTCATTACTGCCCAGCCGGACTTTGGTAGACTTGATCCGGGCAGATAAATATCCATAGTCAGAGTGTTAGAATCTTTTATCTGCTGAGATAAATTTTTATTGACGATCAACTGTTCCCATTTTTTGCCACCCTTGGAATTGATTTCGAGGCAATATTTGCCTTCAGTGATCGCTGCAGCAGGTGCTCCATCCGCAACCGTTACCTGTTTTATACTGACATTATTTCCAGCGGTCCAGCCACCAGTACCGTTTTCAAACGACTCGACAACAGCTGCATTTACAGATAATGTCAAAAAACTAATACCAATAAATGTTGTTAATATTTTTCTCATACGTTTCCTTATTTTAATTATTTAGGTTTACGACAGAGTCGCGTTCTATTAAATTCGACGGCAAATTAATATCAATCAGCGAAGCATTGCCCGCTAATTTGGCTATACCATTTTTATCAAGCAATGCAGCAATTGCCTGAGTGGCAATTTGTTGCAATGGCTGAATGATTGTTGTTTGTGGCGGGGTTAAATAATGGTAAATTGAAAAATCTTCCAAACCGATTACAGAAATATCTTTGCCTATTTTAATCTCAAGCACATTATTCAAGATGTGAGTCAGTTCAAGTGGAGCTTTAAAGTCAAAATTAATAATCGCAGTAACCCCGCGCTTAATCCACCGAGCAATAATATCATATAGTTGACTGTCTTGAGAATACTGAATCAATAAATCTTCCTGTTCAAGGCCAGCTTCTGTTAATGCCTCAAGGTAACCTTTTAAACGTTCTATACTGCTCCATTCATTTGGATCATAACCCAAAAATGCGATCCGCTTATGACCATTTTTGATGAGATATTCAGCCGCGAGTCTGCCCTGTTGTTGATGATCAGCTCGAATCGAATGAAATTTAAGTTCTGGCATCGGTTTGGTTAGAGTGATAACTGGCAGTTTCGGTATTGCGGCTAGTTCATTAATCAGCGGGTTGGCGACCATTGCAATGACTCCGATAGTGTGCGGATCATGAATCTGGGCTAAATCATGCAGATCAGTCAAGTTAACCCAAATATTACGGAGCATCAATTCACGAACCAGCAAATTGGTCATTACACTTACATAATCAACTGTTGCACCAAAATCTTCAAGATTTGTAATTAAAGAGATTGCCGGTGCATTAACTTTAGGTTTAAAGCCTATTTCACGACTTACCCAACAAACCTTGCGTTGTAATTCAATATCAACAGAGCCTTTGCGATTAAAGACTCGCGAAACAGTTCCAGCAGATACATCTGCAATTCTCGCAACATCTTTTACTGAATGTTTTTTTCGTGATGTTTTCATAACCGTCCAAAAGTTTTTAAAATTTAACTTAAATATTTTTATCAATATTTAAAGTATAACACAATTTATTTCATTTGTCAAGAGAATAATTCAAAACTTGATGAAATATTTCATCAAGTACTTGTATTTGAGGATAAATATTGTATATTCTTGTAATAGTATTAATCAGCAAAAGAAAAACTACTTTCAGATATTACCTGATTAGGAGTATACAAATTGAATAACATTGAAACAAAAATAAAAACACTATTAAATGTCATGACTATTGAAGAAAAATCTCTTCAGTTAACCATGAAAGATTTAAGTCGCTTGAAAATTGGTGATGGTGGCCAAATAACCGAGGCATCACTTGAACAACTTTTTGCCGGCAATAGTTGTGGTATTTTACAATGCCCGCTGGCCCAAACAGCTAGCCAAGATGTTAGTTTACGAGTCGCTGCTGCACAAAAATATTTGAAAAATAAAACTGCCCACGGCATTCCCGGAATCGCAGTTACCGAAGGACTTCATGGATTGCTAATTGCCGGAAGTACGATATTTCCTCAATCAATTACCCTCGGTTCGTCATGGAATCCAACTCTTATCCAAAATATGGCTCAGGTAATTGCCAGAGAAGCGACTGCTTGCGGTGTTAAGCAACTCCTCTCGCCAATATTTGATGTAATTCGTGACCATCGCTGGGGCCGCGTCGAAGAGTGTTATAGTGAAGATCCCTATTTAACCGCCGAATTTGGCAAAGCTTTTATCATCGGCGCGCAAGGATCAGCAACCCAATCTCAAGTTGGCCTTGGCGAAGAACAAGTTGCCTGTACCGCAAAACATTTTATTGGTTACAGCCTGCCACAAAGCGGGATTAATCTTGGCCCAACTTTAATTGGTGAACGTGAAATGCGTTCTACCTTTTTAGAACCCTTTAAAAAAGCAATAGAGGATGCAAATATCTATTCTGTAATGCCATCCTATTCTGAAATTGACGGAGAACCGGTGCATGCCAGTAAATTCCTACTACGGGATATTTTGCGTGATGAACTGGGCTTTAAAGGGTATACGATCTCCGATTACCTTGGAATTTCAATGCTGGTCGATTTTCAAAAAGTTGCGGTCGATAGTAAGGCGGCGGCTTGTCAATCATTAATTGCCGGTGTTGACCTTGAAGCTCCAGATTTTGACGCCTATAGTTTTATTCCAGAACTTGTCGAATCAGGCAAACTAGCAATTGAAATCGTTGATGAAGCGGTAGCAAATATTCTGCGAATCAAGTTTAAATGTGGCCTGTTCAACTATAATTTTGATCAATTCAAATCACAGTTAATTCACGTTGAAAAGAGTATTGCCTTGGCACGTCAATTAGCTGAAGAATCTATTATTCTACTAAAAAATTCAAACTCAACTTTACCCTTGGCAAAAACAGGCTTGAATAAACTTGCCGTTATTGGCCCCAATGCTGATCAAGTACAGTTCGGGGATTATTGCTGGACAAATAATAAAAAATATGGTGTTACGGTTTTTGCAGGACTTAAATCAGCCTATTCAGATAGTAGTGAGGTGGTTACCACGCCAGGTTGCGATATTTGGCAGCAGGATAGCAGTAATATTGCAGCAGCAGTGGAAATGGCCGCAGCGGCTGATAAGGTAGTTTTGGTACTTGGCGGTTCAAGCCTGCCTTTGGGTGGCGTTGGGTGGAAAATTGATGACCCAAACAATACCCCAACATGTGGTGAAGGATATGATCGTGATGAGCTTACCCCGCCAGGGCGGCAAATGGAACTATTCAATGCCATCTATGAGCTTGGCAAACCATTAATTGTTGTTTTGCTGCATGGTCGCCCTTGGGCAATTACTGAAATTGCCGCAAAAGCCGATGCAATCATCGAAGCCTGGTACCCGGGTGAACAGGGCGGCAATGCAATTGCAGATATTATTACGGGAAAAGTTAATCCTTCCGGCCGACTAGCCGTCTCAATTCCACGTAGCGTTGGGCAGATGCCACTTTATTACAATCGTAGACCTTCAGGTAACGGTTATTATTTGGAACCAGGCTCAAAGAGCAAACCGGGGCGTGACTATGTCTTTGAATCACCTTACCCACTATATCCGTTTGGTTTTGGTCTGAGTTATACAGAATTTGAATATGGTAAAATGACCCTATCTGAAAGCAATATTACGCTTGCGGAACCGTTAAAAGTTAGTATCACGGTAAAAAATATTGGGCCGTGCACGGGCAGTGAAGTTGTTCAGCTCTATATCAATGATTTAGTCAGTTCGGTAACAACGCCAATTAAAGTTCTACGAGCTTTTTCAAAAGTTAAATTAACCCCAGGGCAAATGACCAATATTGATTTTGAACTTGGATTTGAAGATTTCGCCCTATGGAATCGGCAAATGAAACAGGTCATCGAGCCCGGGCAGTTTGAAATTATGATTGGTCGTTCCGCTGAAGAGATTGTTGCCCAAAAAATTATCAAATTTAACGCCAGCAATTAGGAACCAGTTAATGAATAGTCAAAAAAATAGAGCATTATCCCACAGAAGACCAGCACCGTTTAAAAAATACTATTATGGGGCAGCCTACTATCCAGAGCATTGGGAGATCTCCTGTATTGAACATGATGTTCAACGTATGCAGCAGGCAGGTTTTAACGTTGTCCGCATCGCCGAATTTGCTTGGGACATGATGGAGCCTCAGGAAGGCATATTTGATTTTTCATTCTTTGACAAAGTAATTACAGTACTGCAAAAATATAACATTGAACTGTTTCTTTGTACCCCTACCGCCGCCCCGCCGCGTTGGCTTACCCAAAAACACCCTGAACTCTTGCGAGTTAATGCTGATGGCATCGCCATGCAGCACGGTTCACGTCAGCATGCCTGCCATTCAAATACAATTTTTAGGGATTATTCCAAAAAAATCACTAGAGCAATGGCGGTGCATTTTGCCAATAGTCCCGGAGTTGTCGGATGGCAGACTGACAATGAGTTCAATTGTCATTTTTCCACCTGTTACTGTCCCGACTGTCAGCGTGATTTTATTGAGTTCCTGAAAGAGCGCTACCAAAATATTGACATTCTCAACCAGACTTGGGGCACGCGGTTCTGGACGCAAACTTACGCTAATTTTGACCAGATTCAACTGCCTAAAATGGGCAAACCAACTTTTTGCAATCCATCACATCGCCTAGATCATGATCGTTTTATCAGTCATAGTGTCACCTGTTTCCAACACGATCAGGTTGAAATATTAAGAGAACTTAATGCAGATTGGCTGATCTTTCATAACGGCAGAATGGATAACTTGGATTACCGTGGCAATTTCACGGAAATGCTTGATGTTCTCGGATACGATGTCTATCCGATGTTTCATCATGACCCGCTATTCAGGGGGCCTAAACATGCCTTCAACTGTGACAGTACCCGCTCTTTTTCGGGCAATTTTATTGTCCCAGAACACCAGGCCGGTCCCGGTGGTCAACGAACCTATATTCACAATACGCCTGAACCCGGCGAGATGCTAATGATGTCATGGCGCAGTATTGCCCATGGCGCCGATGCACTGCTCTATTTCCGTTGGCGAACCTGTCGATTCGGAGCCGAAGAGTACTGGTGTGGTATTCTTGACCATGATGATGTCCCGCGTCGGCGCTACCATGAAGCGGCCGCATTAGGTGAAGAGTTACAATGCGTCGGTAATATGATAATCGGCTCGAGGGTTGCGGTTGATGTTGCAATCGCTACTGGTGATTATGATGTCGATCACGCCCATGACAGTTTTCACATGGGCATGCCGCGGCCAGAGAAAATTGCCGAAAACATCCACCGCTACCTGTTTGATCGTGGATATTCAGTGGGCTGTGTCCACCCTGAAGATGATTTGAAAAATATTAAACTCTATTTTATCCCGCATTGGGAAATTATTAAACCTGAATGGATACCGGTTTTTGAGCAGTTTGTCACGGATGGCGGAACGTTGGTCGTTGGTGCTCGAACTGGAACAAAAACCATTGATAATACAATCGTTGCTCAAACATTCCCTGGGCTACTGGCAGCACTCACTGGAATAACTGTTGCCGAATATGGGCGGCAAAATGAAGCTGACGGTAGAGCATTATTTTTTCAAATGAATAATGGAGAAGTTAGCCAAAGTTCTATATGGTATGAGGTTCTCGAACTTAATAATGCTGAACCGCTTGCATTATGGAATAACCGTCATTTAGCAGGCAAACCAGCTATTTCAAAGCGCAATTACGGCAAAGGTAAGGTTGTCTATGTTGGTAGTTACTTTACTCCAGAATTGGTCGAAGCCTTAATGCCTGCATTGATCGAAATGAGTTCATTAACAAAACCTTTTCCCTATCTGCCCAAAGGTATCGAAGTTGTCATCCGCGATAAGGATGAGTGCCGATTAATAATTCTTATTAACGGCAGTGATCATACTGTCGATGTTTCCGAGTTACCACCTGGAGATATTATAATCGGCGACTCGTCAACTAAATTTGCTGCCTATGCAGTAAAGGTCATGAATATAACCGGCTGCGCCGGAACGTCGAACATTGAACGTTCAACATCGAACATTGAACATTGAACATCGAACATTGAACATCGAATATCGAATATCGAATAAACAGGGGAAATATAAATTCCTATTAACTCAAGCCATTGAAAATGGTCATAAAAACGATGAATTTATAATATTCAGAGTTCCTGTTCCACAAAAATTAGCGATGAACCTAAATAACGCAGTTGATTTTGAGGATGTAGCTACAAGGCAGCAAGACGAAGCTGTAGTCACTACTGCGAGTTGCAGCTAACGCCGTAGATGCATGCTCAAA